>WEIT01024720.1:421359-487346 GCA_013389985.1 Dryoscopus gambensis | reverse complement strand
GAAGGGGCTGCGGGAATGGGGCTGCGGGAAGGGCAGTGGGAAGGGGCAGCGGGAGGGGGCTGCGGGAATGGGGCTGCGGGAATGGGGCTGCGGGAATGGGGCTGCGGGAAGGGGCTGCCGCAGGCACGGCAGCGACAGCAGCAGCTGGGGACGAAGGAGGCTCTTGCACTGACCTGACCTCAATCAAATCCACAGCCAGATCTGTCCCGTTTATTCATTGCTACTTCAAAAACCAGCTTTTTAGGTGCAGAAAATAGAAGGCGCTGGTAAAAACCAGTGTGTTAATTTTCTTTTTATGCTGCTTCTTACGGGAGACTTTTTCATCCGTTTTTGACATTTCCAGTTCCAAAAAACGGATGGGGTGTTTTACCACCCTTTTAACATAGGTTAATTGTCCCAGCAGAACGCAGAATTACAGGGAGAGTGGGAATATTTTTCTGTGGCGTTAATGGAAAGTCATTTCTGACACCTACGGCCATGGATGGCCATGATTTGAACCAGCCCAGCTGACTGCAGTGAGGGGGCTCGGAAAGGGCTTCATCCCTATTTCCTGTCTGAGTGGGGAAGGGCAGGCACCTGACACAGTGGGGCTGAGCAGGGAGGGGGTCTCAGGGCAGAGTGGGGCTGGGCTGCCTCAGCTCCACCCAAATGCAGTGGCCAGGTTGTCACAGCCACCCCTTTCAGATAATGCCCTGACACTGCTATCAGCACTGATAGCACTTTTTTGGTGAGTAATAGTGACAAACTAGGTTTCAGGGTCTGTTTCATCTGCTTTGTCTCTCCTGTGTGTACATATAGATGGTAAGTCAGTGGTAAATGTATTTATTCCATCTCACTCTGCCCATGGAAGAGATACCTAGACCTAGAAAACGTACAGAGAGTAATGAAAAGGATCCGTGGAGACGTGCACAGCCTCCCTACAAGGAGAAATTTAATAGTCTAGGAGTCTCTAGTCCCCAAAAGGTGTGATATAAGGGAGACAAGAAAAATCTGTAAAGTCATGATCTGAAGATGACGAGAAGCAAATAATTATCTTTCGTTGGGATAGGATAATGTGAGACTCCCACTTAAATAACCAAACAGCTGTTTAAAGCAGCAAAATGAGGTGACTTTTTTTACTTCCGTAATGAAATTCTGAATCTCACTCATCATTGTATGGCAATATAAAGAGGTTCAGGAACCTGTGTGACAAATTCATGTCCATTTGTGTTATTACATGTGTTACTGAGGGCACATCTTTGGACTTGAGATTCCTGACATTGTTTGCTTGTGCATCCTGAAGTGTTTGGGCACAGGATGCTGGGCCAGATAGCTCTGGCTGCGTACAGTGGAAACACGGGAGGCTGATTTTATCCATCCTTTAGTTTGTAACACGATATTTACTGCTCCGTGGCATGCACAGAGCTAGGAGATTTGCAGCCAGATCAACGTGTCTCCTTAAAGCAGAGCCAGGGAGTTGGGCAGGGTTTCTGAACAGACAGAAGAACAAACACTCTGACCAGAGACTTCCCGGGATTTTTTATGCATTAGTTTCATATTGGTAGCGGTGGTTGTTCTGTTGGGTTTTGTTTAGGTTTTTTCCCTTAAAGATGTCTTTACAGATGTTATTTTAAAACATGAGCCTGACAGCATCACAGCTTACCAAGGGTGTTTGTAGAGGGGGAGCTGAGAAAGGGGGAATCCAGTCCGGCTCCTGAGCACTTGGCTCTGGTTCCACGGCAGAGTTACTGCAGCTGCAGAATCGGAAAGGAGATATTTGCTGTATGCTTAAGAGGCTTTCTTGTTTCTAAACTATATATAGTCCTGTAATCTTGCTTTCGGTGGGGGAGGGTATCGCGGGACAGCCTCCAAAGCATCCCCGCCCTGCCTGGTGGGCGAGCGAGGGGTTAACGGGGGGGTGCGGGGCTCTCGCGATGGACAAGCTCATTGTCAGAATAATGTGTAGCCAGGTGTTAATCCGTGTCTGGAGGGAAGCGCTGGAATTCATTATTCATCCCGGTGGGGGAGGTCGCGGTGCTNCCCTCGGAACAGCGCCGTGCTCCCCTCGGAACAGCGCCGGCACGCCGCTTGTCAGTGCGAGAGGTTTGGGTCGCTTTTTTGGCGTCGGGCGAGGGCAGGAGGTGAGACAATGATCAAGTCGAGCTGGTTCTACGTCAAGTTCAAGCATGCCGAGAAGGTGAGTACAGCCCCTGCTGCAGCCCTGCCCCGGCACTGCCGGGGCTCAGCTGCTCCCCTGCCCCGGCAATGCCCCTGAGCCGGTTCTCCCGGCGCTCCCGAGACCGGGCTGTGCCCAAAGCGGGAGCGGGGCTGCGGATGTGGCAGCAACTTCAGCGCGGTGCAGGTGGAAGAGAAGAGCTCAGATCTGATTCCTCCAGTGCCATGTCGGGGAAAAAAAATAAAGATAGAGGTGGTAGAGATGCATCTGTTTTCCTCATGTGGAGCTTGAAAGGGAGGAATATTTCTTGTTCGGTGGAGCCCATTATGAGTTGTGACCTGCTTCTGCAGGGAGGTTAGTTCTTTTCTTCTCCTTTAGTAGCTTAGTATTTATTGTCCATAATTATTACTGGAAGGAAAAAGTTTTATTGATCAAAAAGTAGTGAGATGCATTCTAAGACTCTTTGGTGGGGGATTTACTGTGGAGTTTGCTGTATTTCCCATTGCAGAGAACAGAGTGTTTCTCTGTTTTCTGTTTCTCTGTAAGGGATTTGCCTCTTACACTCAGCTTCCACTTTATCTCACCTGTGCCTTGGTACCCAGATGCCTGGGGGAAGCAGAGGAACGGGGATGGGGAGAGAGGATGGACCAAGATTGCTCAACAGGGATGCATGTTCACCGGAGATCTCCTGGAGGGTTTCCTGCCCCAGCTTAGAGGCTGATCTGATTGCCAGCAGTGCTGGGATGCAGGCAGAATGTGATGTAGCTTTGCTGTTTCCTTAATCCAGCAAAATAGGGAAAAGAGCAGGACAACTTTTTATGAAAATACTAAGCAGCCTCACTATCTGTTCCCTAAACATCCTCGAGCAGTCAGCAACTTGCTGTTCTTGGAACAGAGGGAAAACCCATGCATGTGCTGTTAGCCTGAAATTTTCTATTCTGGCAAATAGTCCCAACATTGATTTATTTCTTGCCTTTGTGCCTCGAGTTATACTGCACTCAGTGAAAGCATATATATTTCATTTAACAAGAAGCATATATATTTCATTCAACAAGATTGTCCTATCATTTATCCCAGGCTGCAAATAGCATATTTAACAGTCTCAGATGTAACTGTTCCATTTCGTTTGTTTTGGGCAGTCTTAAAAAGGCTGCAAAATCCATTGTATTAGGCAGTTATTATCTCCTTGATGTTTCTCTGCAATAATTCTGTGTTCTCTAAAGTTATATCAGACCTATAAACATCTACATTAAAACAAATCACTTCAGCATATTTAGCATATGGAACTTCCTGGACATAATCTAAGGAAATCAGTGGGTGAGGCTGGCTATTTAAAACGCATGGGGATTTCTTTTTCCTTTACATTTTGTGATTCAGTTCCTTTTTTTTTTTGGGGGGGGGGGGCTCACCCCTTGCAGTTGATCCAGAAAGCCCCCAGAAAGCCCTGGAGTCCCTGAGCAGAGCAGATAATGTTCCTGCTCTGCTGTCACCGGGTGATTCTGTGGAGTGTTACATAACCTGTCATACCAGTTTTGTCAGAGACAGATATTTTTGAGATCTACAACCTGGGAAATTCGAACATGGATGAAATCCAGGAAACCCATTTAGTCTGTATACTTACAGTTACTTGTGCCTTACAAGACTTTCTTCTGATCCCCTGGCACCAGGGAAGGTGCCAAATCTGTTCGTCAGTTGGGGGAAAAAAGCCCCAAACCATAATGCACACGCGTAGGAAGGCAAAACCTGAAGTGAATGCCTGGTCTGTTACTGGATTTCCTGTGTGATAAGAGACTGTTATCCCTCTGTGTTGAAGTGGGGGTTTCCTCATGGAAGGCTCCTGAGAAATTTTGGGTTTGGCTACGTCGTAGGGCTGTTACCCCCTTGCTGAACACAGGATTTTGTGTCAATATTCTTGTTGCAGTGGGGGCTTGGCTTGTTCTGCTTTAGCTTCCAGTCTTGTCTGCCTGTGAAAATTGTGCTAGTGTGGCTTAGGTGTGAACTGACGATGAATTTATTAAACTGGTGCAGTTCTCTGGCTGGACACGCTGGGTACACACTCTGTGAAACAAGTGTTTCTGCAATAGTGTAACCACACTGGCTTAACAAATTAGGTCAAATTCTTCTGCAGCTCCTCTGTGTTGTCAAGGCCTTAGAAATTGGGTTTATGTGAGCTAAGCTGAAGAACCTTTGAAATTCTCAAACCAGCTTTTTACAGCAGTTTGTCTAAATGGATTTAAACTCTCCCTTGGAGATGCAGTCTCTCCCCTTCAGCTGACACGAGTGTGGGCTGCTGGGGAGTGAGTGCTCCCGCTCCCAGCCAGGCGTTGGCAGCAGCGGTGCCTGTGCAGCCCCTGGGGAGGTGAGCCCACCTCCACCTGAGCTGGTTTTATTCCTTTTTTGTGCTGGCTTTGTTTCCAGGCGGGTCAGCGTGTGTCCCAGTTCACCGCGAGGGTACGGCCCCGTGGGGTGTACCTGGATGAGCAGAAAGGACAGTGGTGTCTCTTCTGGCAGCAGCCTGTGAAAACCACATTAATTTAAGTTTGCTCTCCTCATGTGGAAGTGTTATATAATCTCTGTTTAAGGGAGGTCATTTTAGGTTAGGGAGAGGTTGGGTCTGTGCCCTCCTGTCAGTGCAGTATCTCAGTTAATCGGAACTGGAGCTGCTCTCTCTGTGTGCTGACATTGCACTGCTCCCTCTTAATTCTCTTGTAAAGAAGTTCATTGACATTTTTACTGGCTGGCTGGCTTTGATGAAGTTGACGTCCTTGCCTCTGGCCATCACAAATATTTTCTTTTTTTTTTTTTTTCTTTTGATTTACTTCAGAAGATGCTGATGTCTGAAGACTCCACTTTAATAAAGCATATATATTTATATACATGTCAGAGGTAACTCTGCAGGAAGCTTGTATATTGTAAAATCTTCCTTCCCATATAGATTGTCAACCTGTTTTATTCTCTTGGCATCAGTGTGCTGTCCTGCCATAAACTGTTTGATTGATTGTGTTTGAATGTTTCTCATCCCAGCTGGGTTATCTGAAGAGAGACCTGAACCGAGGTGTGCTGATGGAACTGGCCTGAGCTTCAGGGATTGAACCCTCACAGGTCTTCTGGGAGCTTCCAAACTCATCACATTGACCTGGCACCTTGACATCTCTTAATCAGTTAATTTATGTCATCTGCCTGCTTGCTCAGTGGCTGGTTTGTACTGGTAGGAGGTGGTCGTGCATCTGTGGCTGCAACACAAAGCCTGAAAAATGGTCACCTTTTATCCTAAAGACATGCTGGGACAGGAAACAGGAGAGAAAGACATGGGTTAAGTTGATGTACTTTGGTGTGTTAGTTTGCTCAAGTCATCCAAACAGGTTTTTTTAAGTTGTGTAAACAAGCATGATAAAACCTTTTCCCAGCAGCACATTTTTAGCCATGATTAAAATAACCAGATAGTAAAACTAACTAAGGTAGAAATCTACACAACTTCATCTTGAGCCTATTATCAAGGTAATTGCTAACATTCTATAATACAGACTGAAAGGAAGCCTACAGGATAAACCCCAAAGTTTTCATGTTTACCCTTTCAGAGATTTAATATAGGGTCATTTGGCCACGAGCCACTTGGACACAATACCCATATTCAGTCTGCGTGCCTTTACACCGGAATTAAGATTCAAAGGCTTCATGTGAATAATATTGCTGACACCAGGAAATCAGTTTAATCTGAGGGGGAAAGGAAAAAAGGCAAGCTCTTGGAAAAAATCTGTGAAATTCTAGGAAGTGTGGGAGACGTGTGGAGGGAGGCAGCGTGAGTGGGCAGTCTGGCTTCACGTGTTGCTGCCTGGATCTGAGGGAGCTTATGGATGAAAATGGAGGACTTGAAAGGTTTTGCTTTGTCCTTGAAAAGCCCTGTCCCTTCTTTGAGGTTCATTGATAGATATTGCTGAACTGAAGTGAAGCTTAATTTTCCTGTTCCCAGCAGTGCCCAAGGGAGAGAAGTGCTGTATTTCTAGCTGGAAAATTAGATTAAAACACCCACTACCTAGATCCAGGGTACAGTCATTTCATCCTCCCTTGTAAGACTCTCACTGCTCTGAAAGGCAGTTTACAGTTTTGACAGCTGAAATAAAAAGCCTGAAGGACAAGCAACCACTTTGAATGTTAGAAGGGCTTCATTTCCAGCAGAAAGATTTCAATTACAGTCATTTTCCTCCAGTAAGTACAAAGAGGTAAATGGAACCCCTGTTTCAAATGTTAAACTCACAGACTACATTATTACCAGTTGTACTTTGAAAGTAAAGGATAAAGCCAATCTAAATCAAAGCCCTGGTTCCAAATTACTTTTTAAGAGTATGATGAGGTCTGCACCCGGTAATTCAGCCACTCTGTGGTGAGCAGCACAGAGCACATCAAATGTGACTTCCATTAGACCGTGCTGCTCTTGGGGGGATCGAGGCAGGAAGCATCTTTCTCAGCAAGCACTGAGAGTTGCAACTTGAAAGGGCTGCTCTGCAGCTGGAAATTCATGAGTTGGCTGTATTTTTAGAGAATTTAGTTTTTTTTCATCCCTGACTCTGCTCGTTATTTGTCTTGTCCCTTTTAAGAGTAATTTGACAGAGATGTGGTTATTTATCTCCTGTGTGGCACAACCTCTTCTCCCTCCCACTCCCCACAACAAGGTTTTTCATCCCAAACCATTTCCTCCCCTTGCTGGGGTAGGGAACACCTTTTCCTAAGTCCAGATACTGAAATGTGCACAGTGTTTGCATAATACAGTGCTCTAAAGAGCCTGACAGCTGAGGTGATAAATCAGCCTGATGACCTGAGCTCACCGAAACATTCATTTTCCCTGGAATGATGAACTCTCCCAGCAATCTGTACCCCTGGCTTGGTGGAATCAAGGATAACTGGGTGACTTTCTGGGTCAGAGCTACGCCCAGAGGCATCGGAGGAATGCAGGGAGTGATCCAGGCTGCTCCTGGAGCAGCTCCCTGTTCCACTGCTACCCAAACCTCCTTGCCTGGGAGGTGGGAACCCACCTTTTCCTTCACCAGAAGTGTTTGCTGGAGACAAGTGTGCTAATTTTATTTATTTATCTTTGCTACTCCTTTTCCTCACTGCCTTGTAGATGGATTTCTGCAGGTGTGAAATCAGATGTTACTCCTTAAACTGATGGGTTGATCATCAAAGGGTTGTGTTGTCCTGAATTACTCAGCACAGACACCTGGTTCACTATTTTTATCACTTTTAGCTGCTAAAATTTTTTGATTTTTCCTTTCCTGCCTATGAATAGTACAAGTTTGCATTTTTAAAATCGTGTTGCAACTGTGACTGACAGCATTTTAGGGAAATGAGTGAGATTTGTCATTTTGTATTCTTGTGAACAGAGATTGGGCGTAATCAAGGCAAACAGATGTAGGGATTTAATTTACTTGTAAATACAATACAGATTACTACTTTCCATAAAATCATAGAATGGTTTGGCTTGGAAGGGTCTTTAAAAATCATCCAGTGCCACCCCTGCCATGGCAGGGACACCTCCCACTGTCCCAGGCTGCTCCAAGCCCCGTCCAGCCTGGCCTTGGGCACTGCCAGGGATCCAGGGGCAGCCACAGCTGCTCTGGGCACCCTGTGCCAGGGCCTGCCCACCCTCCCAGGGAACAATTTAGTCCTTATCTCTAATCCAGATGTGCCCTTGTGCTTCAGCAGCCTGCGCTCGCTGGGACTCAGCTCTTGCCCTGCCTGGTTTGGCCGCGTGACCCTGGGACTGCCACTGGGCCCTGTCACACGGAGCTGCCTTGCTTCGTGTTTTGGCCTTTCATTGCTTCGTGTTTTGGCCTTTCATTATTGCATTTTGGTTGTATCTGGCCTTCCTGTGAGCACAAGGAGCTTGCCAGAGGTGGATGCAGCCCGCACAGCTGCTGTGCTTTGCCCGGGCTGGCGGGTGGGTCTGAGGAGGTTTTCCCTCCTTCCAGCCTCGCAGGCCGGGTTGGGCTGGGGCGCCAGCAGTGATCGTGGGCTTGTGCCTCCATGGCCTGGTGAGCCCAGTGACAGCAGGCAGGGCTGGAAGCCAGAGGAAGGAATTCCATCCCTGTTCAGTCTCCAGCTCCAGAGGGGTGGGAGGTCGGCTCCTCAGGGCGAGCCAGCTCCTTGGCTTTCATCTGCTCCTGGGCTGCGGAACCAACTGAAGTGCTTATTTATTTATTTTGCTTTATTTATGTGTTTGCTTATTTGTTTTGACTTAACTGGACCTTTCTCAGTTCTGCCAATTCTTGGTAGTCGGACCAGCTCTTGTGTGGTTTTGGATGTGGGTGTTTTAATCTGTAAAATCTTCCTGATTTCTTTCAGTGCTGCAGATTGAACGTTTGCAGTTTGCCTTTTGCTCTGAATGGTTATCAGTAAGGGCCACTAAGTTTTTTAGGCTTTCCTGGGAATATGGTAGAGATTTAAAGGACTTTTTGTTCCTTGATCTGGGGCAGTGGTTGCATCCTGTGTGTCAGGGTGACTCAAGGGCTGCTCCTGCCCGGGCAGGTGCTGGGAGCCTGTGGGACTTGCAGCCTTAGGAAGTCCAAGCACCACCTGCTGTCCCCTTGATATTTCTCACAAAGGGAGTCACTGGAGCAGAACTATTTAAGCATCTCAGTGACACTTCAGGGTCCTCCCACTTAAAAGTGGGAATACATGCATTTTCTTTTTCCACCTGGAGCCAGCTTCTGGACAGCTTTGTCTTTAATATGGATTGGGATCTAGACCTCAGACTTTTCCATCTTTAGTCCTGTTTTTTGCATATACTTGTGATACTGAGAAGAACTGAATACTAATGGGAATAGTCAGTGGCAGATAAAATAATGAAAAAAAAAACAACCAACATTGCATTCTTCTGATGTAAATTTTTAATCAAACGTATTTTCTTCTGTTAAGCAACTTTTACAGCCCACTGCACAAAACATACAACCAAAAACCTTTGCACAATGAACTGCATGTAATAGGCTAGCAATGCATCCATTACACGTTTTTAGGTCTGTGATGCATTTAAATCCATTTTTGTGTGCATGGTAGTGTAGCCTTCAAAAGATAATTAGAATTTGCTCAGTCTTGCCTTCATAGTTCCTTAGGTTTTCTTCCAATTGCAATGCTTTGGAAAGCTTCATTAGAAGTGGTCTTTTTGATAACAGGAAGGAAATACAATTTGAATACCTTAGGAAATTCTCAGTACATTAGAAAGCTGGAAGCTTTCTTCAGAACTTTGATACAAAGTTCTGAAATGGTTGTACAGCCACAGTGAACACCGTTCTGCAGCACAGCTGGGTTGAAGCGTTGGTAGGTGACAGAGGAGGCTGTAAGAGCAGTGATAATTGCATCAAATAACAGTTCTCAATCCGAGTAACTGGAGGGGAGTTTTCCAACAAGGTGTGGATGTAGCAGTACCCTTCTTACGGGTGACCAGACCCAGCACTGTCATCACCCTTAGTGTGTCTTCTGTATGAGGGCTCCTGCCTGGGGACCCTCATCTCAAACGCAGCTCCTGCCCTCGTGCCTCTGTCACCTGCTGTCACGTCAGAGCAGGCTTTTTCCTCAATTTCAGCATCCCTGTGTGGAGTTTCCCCTTCCCAAGCTGTCTGTGGTACAGGATTCCAGCTCCCCTCTGGCATCTGTCCACGCCCCCCGGGCTGGCCCTTGCTGATTTCTGCTCATGGTGCAACGAAACTGCTCATGATTCAACACTGGCCGTATTGAGGACATCTGCAAAAGTGTTACTCTTTGTGGTTTGATAAAATCCTAGGTTGATTTGGGTTCAAAGGGTCCTGAAAACACATCCCATTCCACCCCATCCCATGGGCAGGGACACCTTCCACTATCTAGTCCAGGTTGCTCCAAGCCCAGTCCAAGCCCCTGAGCAGTGGCAGGGTTGGGGCAGCTTCTTGGGTCAAAGTGTGCCAGGTACAGGGAACAATTCCTTCCCAGTATCCCATCTATCTCTGCCCTCTGGCAGTGGGAAGCCACTGCCCCTTGTCCTGGCACTCCATCCCTTGCAAACAGTCTCTCTCCATCTTCCTGTGGCTCCTTCAGACACTGCAAGGCCACAGTGAGGTCACCCTGGGGCCTCTCTTGTCCAGGCTGAACAATCCCAACTCTCTCAGCCTTCCTTTCCTCCCAGCAGAGCTGCTCCATCCCTCTGATCATCCTGGTGCCTCCTTTGTGGGGGTTTCTGTGGGGTTTGTCCAAGCAGGGGCTGCTCTCAGCACGATGCCGGGAGCTGGCAGGCCCCGGAGCTTTGGGCTGCGGGGGGTGGGCAGGAGCTGGCAGCCCCGGAGCTTTGGGCTGCGGGGTGCGGGCAGGATCTGGCAGCCCCGGAGCTTTGGGCTGCGGGGGGTGGGCAGGAGCTGGCAGCCCCGGAGCTTTGGGCTGCGGGGTGTGGGCAGGAGCTGGCAGCCCCGGAGCTTTGGGCTGCAGGGTGCGGGCAGGATCTGGCAGCCCCGGAGCTTTGGGCTGCGGGGGGTGGGCAGGAGCTGGCAGCCCCGGAGCTTTGGGCTGCAGGGTGTGGGCAGGAGCTGGCAGCCCCGGAGCTTTGGGCTGCAGGGGGTGGGCAGGAGCTGTCCGAGCCTTCCCGTGGCTGTGCCCGGTGCCTGCTGCCCAGGGCTGGCAGGAGGAGGTGCTGTGGTGTCACCAGGGGACAGGGGTGTGCTCCAGCTCCCCTCCCTGGGGCCGAGGGGAGCCCTGCTGCTGGGAGGGATCCTTTGGGGTGGTAAGGAAGCCGGCTCAGGCATCGCTGTGCACACAGAAATGCACAGGAATTTTTTGGAGCTGCTGTCTGGGACCCAACTTTTGGTGTGTTTAACTCTGTAACCAGTAACATGTAGGTACTTGATGGATTAATATTCAGGACACAGTAGATGAGAGAAGCTGGCTGGGGGGATGTCACACACAATCTGTTCTTTTACAGTTCCTCTCTGTTTTGAAGCTAGATTCACCAATTCTGTAGATGGGAAGGAAAAAAAAAATTACAGGCTTACTCTGATTTTTAAATTTTTTATTCTCCCCTCCTGGACTTCATTTGCCTGAGGGCTAGTTCTGCCCTTTAATTATTTAAGAACTGGGTTTTGTTTACAGTTTGTAATAAAACTGATAAAAGATTAACAAGGTGCTTGTGAATCATTTTAAGCAAATTAAAGCTTTGAAAGACTTACAACTGCAAATATTTGAAAATTGTATAGCAGAAAAAATAAGAACAGACCAGAGCAGATAATCAAGTTATTGGATTTGTTCGGGAGAAAAAATAATCTTGTTTGCAATCAGATGTGAGAGCTGCATTGTCTGGTCTATGAAATATTTATGTGTACTTTTAGCAAATTTGAAGACACTGGTTGTATGAAACAGCACCAGGCCTGTTAAAATCCTGTTTTATTACGGTGTGAGGTAGGTGCAGGGGCAGAGCCTGGGGTGGAGAGGAGATGCTGAGTGGCATTAGTGTGTTCAAGTTCACCTTAGCAGCAAGCCTGTGCCAAAGCACCGGTACCTTGTGCTGCTTTTAGGGACTCAGGTGACTCTTCCCTAAAACAATCCTAAGGCAGTGATGGACTCTGAGCTGATTTCCATGCAAGAGTGAAATTAGGGAGGTTCTAACTCCATTTCTAGGCAAAGATCTTGGGGTTATAATGGATATATTTCCATCAAAACATCAGCACATTGCTCAGTAGTGGTATAAAAGACTAACCAGCTAAAGATAAGGGAGTGTCCTGAGGATGGAACAGGGAACACTGACGTGATGGAATAGGAGTTCCTGGTTTACCTGTGTCACACACGTGCTGCTCTCATCGTTCCCCCTCCAAAGACTTGAGGATGCCGAGGGCTCAGAGAGGAACTGCAAGGCTGTTCAGAGGTGTGGAACTGCCTCTGTCTGAGGGAAAACTGAATGAACTAGAATCCCTCAGCTGGGTGAGCAAGGAAAGGAGACGTGACAGAGGTCTGTGAAATCAGGCAGGACACCAGGGGGTTGGGAATTGTTCATTGCCTTGTGACCCAGGGAGGTGGAGGTGCCAAAGGAAGTTGGTAAGAGCCCACCTGAAGGAGATCTGAAGTAGGAGGTTCTTTGGGAAGGTGCTGGCCAGTGCAACTGGTTGTTGTCAAGGAAACTGTTGGTACTAAAAGTTTACATCACTTGTGGGAAAGTGGACCAGTGAATGGAAAATAAACCAATGGATTGCCACTGAACAGGCAGGAACGCCGTGAGGAGCTCAGTGTGCTGGGAGTGACTGGTGGTGGAAGCAAGGGGGAAGGATGTAGGCATATAAATAGAGAGACAGGAGTATTATATGTACTTACCCTATTTTTATTCCCTCCCTTTGGACACCCATTTATGGCCACTGTTGGAAAGAGGATGCTGAGCAAGCTGAGCCTTTGATCTGGCCCAACGCAGCCGTTCTCTGTGCTGCTGGCACCGGGGCAGCTCTTTCTGAAACATCTTGTCTTATGTGATGACTGCTGCATAAAACGGATGTTCTTCAACACCCACCAAGCTCTGCAGCTTTGGATTTGGCTGAGGTTGTTACCTTCAGACAAAGGCATGTCACACAGTGATTACAGCGTGGTATTAATAGCCGGATTCCTAATTTTCACTGAAAGTGCTCTGGGTCTGGGAAGGACAATCTCACATCGCCTCTTCTCTGTGCTTCATTTTCTCCACCCATAAAATGGGTGTGAAGGCCCTTGTGTTATCAGGAGTATTATCTATGCAGCATTTTGGAAAGAATTACAATGCACTTCTTTGAAGCCATCGGACAAGACACGGAACCAAGAGAAGGCAAGCAGCATTTCCATTGCAGTGTCCCCAGAAAAGTTTGAAGATGGGTGAATTATTGCATTGCAAAGCTCTTTGGCACCCCAGTGAAAAATCAGGACAAACCTTTAAGCCTAAATTACATTCAGAATTGAATGAGGTGACAGGAAACTTCTGGGGCAGATGAGGAAGGTTGGAGTCTAATTAAATGGAGTAATTTTATTCCTTTGGGGATGAGCTGTGAAAGCCAACACGGTAACACAGCAGGTTCAAAGGTCTGTGTGTAGGTCCTAATCTGCTTAAAAGATGGGATTGAATTTCACTGCCTGTATCATAAACTTGAGTTCAGTAACTAAATAGTTCCTTTCTTGAGCATCCAAATATAAACTGTGAAAGAAGGCAGAGGAGCTTAAAGGAGGGGAATTAAGCTGTGCCCATGCACAAATGCTGCCTATAGCTCAGCGATAATCATAGAAATATTCTGAAAGCTCTGTAGCTGGTCTTTTTTTCCACCCTTTTCAGCTGTGTGGCTTTGATGGCAGCTCTAACATACCTTGTTAAAGTTATGCTTCAAGGCAAACATCATCTGTAGGTCTCAGCAATGGTTTAAATATCTCCTGTTGCCTTCCCCTATAGCTGATGTTTCTGCTTTGCTCTGCACATTTGGAAATGAGTTCTGAGCAGGGAGAGCTGGTGGGGCTGAGCCCGGTGTCGGGCAGGGCAGGGGGTCCCTGTCTCAGGGGTGCATGTGGGTTGCATTACTCTGTAGCTTTATTCAAGCAGGATTTGTAGCTTACAGTGTTCTCAACAGTACAGATGTTGGAGATGAACAGATAGTGCTTCTATTTCCTTGTTTAGTGTTCTGTCATTGCTGTGTTGTGATCAATCTTTGTCCAGCCCTCTTGAAACTTCGCCTGTGTTAGTTATGTTCTCTGTGATTGTCAATGATCTCCTTTAAAAGCCCAGGATCCAGTCCATCTGGTCCCAGGAACTTGGCAGCTTGCATGGCAAGCAAGAGCTGATTTTTTTTTTTTTCTGTGAGTGCTAGTTGAGAGAAGTCAATTCATGGCGAAAAAGATTAAATCCCTAAATCAGAAAAGCTGGAAAAAATATAACAATGGCAACTCTGCCAAGGAAGTGCTTCTTGTTGGATTAAAAAATCTTATGACAAGTTGAAAGAGAGATTTGGAAGGGTAATTCAATTCTGTTGTCAATCCAGGAGAGTTAGAGCTGAAGCTGTGTTAGAATTCATTAACAACACTGCCTGGACAGAGAGAATCCAGCGCCTCTCAGAGACAGTCGTGTGCTGGTTTCCGTTCTGCCTCTCTTACGACCTGGTTTGGATTCCTTGACCTCACTGAGGTTCATCACCTGCCGCGTTCTCCGCTTCCATGTGCAGGTTCCCTCTGAAATAAACTGTGTTCTGCAGCAGTGGGGGCACGGGGAGTGGCAGTGGGATGAGGTGATGGAAGGGGTCAGGCTGGCAGCTTTGGAGACGGAGGAGGCACCCATATGGAGCGTGGGAGGTGTCGGGGACGCGTCCCCTCCCTCTCAGGGCCTGGCAGCACCGTGCTGCTCTTCTCCCCGAGCAGGGCTCTGCGTGCTGGGAGGGCAGAGCTGCTTCTTCCTCCCAGGGATGGCCCCGATGGTGTGTCAGAGCTCTGGGCGTGCTGTTATCCTTGTGCTCCTGGAGATTGTGGGAAGCCTTGTGGGAAGGCAGCACTTTGTGCCAGGGAGTGCCCTTGCTGCTGGTTCCTGCTCCTGCCGTGTCCTCACCAGCTCCCCAGACTATTTTCCCCTCTTCCACATAAAAAAGGGGAAACCAAAGAGAAGCCAAAATCATCTCCCTGCTTGGCTCATGGTACAGATTGAAGTTTTGTTGTTCTGTCTTAAAAATCAGGCTTGTTCAGTGCTTGAATATCACTGCAGTGTGTTCGTGAGAGAAACTGGGAGCACAAAATGCCACTTTTCTCCTCAGCACAGACAGAAGATGACAGAGAGAGATCTGGGTCCTTCCACTGTCCATGGAGGGAGATTACTGAAAGAGGTGCTGCCTTTGTGACCTCGTCTAGTGGTCACATCTGAGACCAATAGAAGCTATAAATCTAAATCTCTAATATATCTAAAAAAGTATTAGATATACTGAAAAGTGTTCCGAGAAGTGTTCCAAAAAGTGCCCTGGTATAGTGCCCCAGAGATTTTATATTGCATTCTTCTTGTCTTGTAGGTTTGTGTGGGGTTGGGATATGGTTTAACATAAAATCTCAGTCCTTTCAAAGACACCCCTGTTAATACCACATCTCTCCTGGCCTTAGGCAGCCGACTGATTACACGGATATCTTACACGATCGTGAGAAATATTTAAAAACAATTAGTTACGGCTGTTTGCTGGGCCTGCCTGCCTTGGGAGGTACCAACAGCTGATTGCTGTAGGGTACCAGGTAGCGAGTGACCCGTGGGGGGTCCTGCACCAGAAAGGGGAGGGATGGTGAGAGCTGTTTTAAAAATTTGTGGGTTCAAAATCAGGGTAAACTTTCCTTTCTCATTCTGGGCAACTCAGGCTTGGCAACTAACTTCAAGCATGTAGATATGTCTGAATTAGGGATCTCATCTCCTCAGGGTCCCTGGGTCCAGGAGGGGAGAAATGGGCCCACTCCAGGGCCTGAATGGCTTTTTGAAAGTTCGTGATTTTCCTATCCAGTGCGGGGCCCAGGCAGTGAGGCCTCTAGGTGAGTTTTTTAATTCAAACACATTTGTTTATAGGTAGGTGAAATTCTGCGTCTCTGTGGAAAAGAAATACTTTTTAATTTCTCCATCTCTGAAGGGTGACCAGGTTTGGAATGTTAGAGGTGCTGGGGTGCTCAGCTGCCGTGGGGGCACAGATGGGCTCCTCGTCTGCCTCCAACACAGGGAGGAAGTGTCTGTTCAAATATTCTGAGTGATCCTTGTCTGTGAGAATGAACAAGCAACTACAGATGTTCCTTGACCACGAGCCTGGCAGCTTTACACTTGCATATGTTGTTTTTACCCAAAGTAGCACTTGGAGGACCCCGGGAAAGTCAGAGCCCGACTGCAGCCACACTTGGCCTGCCCTGGGAGCTTGGCAGCTGAAGGGGCCTTACAGGACAAGGCTGTTCACAGCACTGAGCGAATATAAACCAGCAAGTCTCTCAGGAGTGGAAGTGGCTGCTGGAAGTGTGGTTTGCTGTCCAGACTGCACAGCCGGTGGCAGAGGGAAGGCTGGCTGTGCCAGCAGCTCAGCCAGGAGCAGCAGGACGGTGCTGGGCACATCCTGCCCTCCCTGTCCGCGCTCAGAACGAGCAGTCCTGGCACTCAGCACATCAGGGGACGCTGGCGTGCAAGAGCTTTGCATCTCTGAGACCAGAGGTATTAATAGACAAGGAGATGTGTGACCTCTGAAGTCCAGCATATCCATTGCTGTCACATTATTCCTTTGATCCTCTTCAAAAGTCAAAATAGAGCCTGTGTTTCCATAAGCATTCCTATCCAAGAAAGGAGTGTGTGTGGAACTGAGTCAGTGCTCAGTCCTGACCTGGGGGGAGAGTTCCCTGCACAGTTGCAAACTGATTTTTATCATGACCATAGTCAAAACTCAAAAGATTTGTGTAGAAGCATCAGTGTATGGGCACGTTTATATATGTACACATGTAATGTAATGCTTGTAGGCCTGCACATTGCATGTCGTGTGTAATGTGTAATTACATTAAACATACACTGCCTCTGGGTTTAAACACAGACAGACATAGGTACAGCACTGACTGGGCCTGTATGATTTTGATAGATAGTCTAATATTTTTCCTTTTTGGAATAATGCAGTGAGGTGTATATAAGAAAACAGCAATAGCCTTTGATTTCCTTCAGTAATCCTGACTCCCATGATCAATTCAATGGAAGCCAGCATGTCTGGCTGGACATGCACTGGTAGATGCTTGTGTCACTCTGCCTCAGGAGCATTGCAAAGACTGGGGGACAAGATAGCAGCCTGGGAATTCAATGGAACCTTTTCTGATAGATGCTTCTGATTTGTGACGGGAAAATTTTTGCATAATTCTATAGATCTTCTTAGTCTGGATTAGGATTTAGCTAAAATCAAAATTGTGGAGCAGCTTCATCAGGATGTTTGCTTATAGACAGATCCTTGCAGTTCACAAGACAGATGAACGAGTTAAGCTTTAAGGGATCAGTGAGAAGCAGATGCCCAGATTCCTTGCGTGATATTGAATATTACACCAAGCTGGTATTTGCATCTTTTGGAGCCTGACTGGAGATCTGGTGTGGGGTGTTTCTGTACAGCTCCTCTGGCTTCACTGTAGCAATGTTACCTCCAATCTGGGTAATGAGCTGAAGCCTCGTTCACTGCTCGGGGCTTTCCTAAGCCTGCCCCAGACCTTGTCCTCATTTTATCATTTCTGGGTGGGGTCACACACAGCCATGACACAATCCCAGCCCAATGTACACTCACAGGGTAACACAGAGAGTGGCAGCCAGGCAGCAGCAGGTCAGTGCCATCATCTGAGGATGAATTTTTAAGGGAAGAATAATAGTGTCTTATCCTGAAAGAGCCTAGTCTGTCACACAGCTAATCTATTTCTAAAATGAAGTCAGTACCTCCTTTTGCATGTAGGAGCACCGGTTTAAAAGCCTGAGGGACTTGCACCTGGGCACACAGGGTCGTGTCTGTCCAGAGCAGACTCTCCTCACAAAAGGAACACAAAGGTGGTTGTGTTGTTATTTTTCTCCTCATTAGATCGAAGCAAACTCGGGAGCAGAGAGTCACAACGCCCCTTTCCCTGTCGCAGGTGAACACATTCCTGCAGCCGAGGCCGTGTGCTGGAGGTGTCCTGTGCCACCAGCAGGGCAGGAGCTCTGCCAGGGGGTTGGTGCTGCCTGGGCTTCCCTGGCAAGAGCCTGACAAACAGATTTCCCTGCTGGAAAATGGCATTACATTAAATAGGTACCAGCCTGCTGCTCTGAGAGCTGAGTGTCGGTGCTAATAAACCAGAGGCTCCATCTTTCCCAAAGGAGCTCTGGAATCAGCTGAAAGCTGCGTCCTCCATCCCCGTTCCCAGCGGGTGAGTGTTGCTCTTGTGCTGTGCCCCTCTGTGCTGGGAGTGAGGGACAGCACGAGTTGATTGACAGCATTGCTCCCAGCGCTGCGAGGAGAGGAAGTGACCTTAAACTCCGGGCTTGTGGTTCTGTTTTGACTGTAAGAAAATACTCTTTTTTTTTTCTTTTTTCCCCCTTTCCTTTTTTTAAAACATTGCCCTGCCAGCCTGGCTTTCTATTCATCTCTATGTATTTTTTAAGGTCTTAACCCCTTCCTGCCCTGAGGTGGAATTAGATAAGCTTTGAAAGCAGTTCAATGTCATTTGTTTATTAAAAAAAAAAAAAAAAGAAAAAAAGAAGAGAGAGACTAAAGCAAGGAAGGTGACCTTGCAAAGTTGCCTGTAGAAAAAGATCTCTCTTATCATAAGCCTAAAGTAATTAGCTTTATTTTTGGTGTTGCCTTATATGAATTGTTCATGCGTCTCAGCTGGCTGTGGAAATGCCTCATGACAGCCTGAGTGTGCTTTCCAGGCTGCTTGGCCACTGCCCGTGAGTGCCTGTGTCAGTGGAGGAGCTTCCTCTTCCCGTGGAATGTCCACTGAGCGCTCGCCTCTTTCTGCCGGGGAATGCTGGTGCCCTCTCCGGTAAAGTCTCTGTGGTCGGGGGGGATCCTGCATCACTCAGCACAGGAACTCAAGGCTACTAGGCAAGAAATAATAATATAAAAAAATATCACTCTGGTACTATCAGTGCAACAAATTTTTCCTGCCCATTTTACTGTTAAAGGTTGAACTATAAATGTTGAAGTTAGTGCTTCACATGGCAGGTGGGCAGAAAGGATCCCTTGCCCCATTTCTGCTCCTTTCTGTAGGCAGGTGAAAGCTCCTGGCTGGCTGAGGTGAGGCTGTCAGTGGTACTGGCAAAGCCATTCCATGCACGGGTGTGCAGTGTGCAGGGACGTGTTTTCCATGAGGAAAACACAGGGACCCAGCGGGAGGGTGAGCAGCAGGGGCTGCTTGGAAATGACTCTGGTGATGTGTCTGTCGTGGGCTGCTTCTCTTCCCTCGGCTGCTCCTCGGTGTTGCAGTCACTCCTCAT
This sequence comes from Dryoscopus gambensis, assembly GCA_013389985.1. NCBI lineage: Eukaryota > Metazoa > Chordata > Aves > Passeriformes > Malaconotidae > Dryoscopus > Dryoscopus gambensis. Next base: position 468,258 of record WEIT01024720.1, on the reverse strand, counting down.
CTCTTGGGGCAGTGGATTTGCCTCCTCACCTCCGCCAGAGCACCAGCCCCCCTTGCCTCTGTGAAGAGCTGATGTTTCCACCCAGCACAGGGACCAGCCATGCCCCAGCTGGAGGTGACTGACCATGGGGAAATGTGTTGAGGGGCATTGTAAGGAGTGCTGCCCCTGTGTGTTCCTCGGCTCTCAGTGATGCTGAAAAGTCCAAAGATGACGTGGCTGTCGGTCTCCTGTTAGTAATGGCATAAATTCAGCCGTTATTTTAAGCCATGGTGAAAAAGTAAATGCAGATACTGTTGTGCAGGCTTGGCCAGAGTACTTGGCTTTGGTGTGTAACCCGTTTCTGGGTGTAATTACCTTCTCTGTTGTCACTGTGGTTGTTCGGGTGCAGCAGTAATCGGGTTTTGGCAGGACACAGTGCTTTGTGTCTGCAAAGCCCTGCTCTAATCAGGAGGGAGGATCAAGCTGCAGCAGCGGCCGCGCTGTGGCTGCTCCAGACCGATGGCAGGGGCAGTGTGCTCGAACCAAAACAGCAGCTTTGGGAGCTCTGAGCCTGAAATTTCCAGAGGATCAAGCATCTGAGGGGTTACTGATGCAGTCTGGGGGCAAAAAAAATTAGCTGTGATGTCAGTGGCATGTAGGACGTGAGAGAATAGGTCAGTGTCTCACATCCACCCTTTGGCATCTGCTGCCTCTGACAGCGGCAGTGCTGGTGCCAACAGAGGGAGGTCATGGGAGGCAGATGTGGGATAATCTCTTCTCCACCTTAAATCTTCTCCTGGTTTAAACCCTGAGAACAAGCTTTAATAGCCTTCTTAATGGGTGCAGTTCATTGAATTCTGCTTGGATTATGGCTTGTTCCATTTGGCTTGATTAGGTTCAGCAAGGAATTGGGAACAAACTTCAGAGCGACTCATTTTGAATCAGGAATGAGATCAGAGCTGACTCTGGCATGTATTACTCTGAAATGCAAAAAATTAGTCATGTTTATTCCCTCAGCTGAGTGCACACACTTCGTGGGCTTTCAGAGGATCCCTCCACGGCCTTGGCTGGGGTAGGCAGCCATGGCAGTTCTGTACAGCTCCTCTTAAAAAGGATGTATTTTCTGGCTAGCACAACAGGAGAAGTGGAATGTCTAAATGTAGATGTGAAACATCACTGCAGTCATTCCCCTACTTAGGGTGACCTTCAGGATTATCCTTGCTCCTTCCACTTATCTAAATACATGAACTGTAATTTCTCACATACGACTTGTGTAGCCCAGTGTTGGTTTTTTTTTTTACTTTTTTTTTTCCTTCCTTAAAGTAAACTGAGGCCACTTCTGCCAGGGCATAATCTCTCCTGTAGTGTAGTGATTAAATGCTGGTAGTTGGAGGGCTAGGAAAGTAAAGGAATTGCTTCTCCCAGGAAAAGCATATTTTTGGAAGATCTGTTTTGATTAGTCACTAGGATTTGTTTACAGCGCTGTCTGGAAAGCTCAGGTGTTTTGGGGGGATCAGAGCAGGTAACAGCTCTTCCCCTGGGATCAGCACAACGTGCAGGATGAGGCAGAATAAGTGTGTCAGGTTTATGGCATCGTGTAAGGAGGGAGTCCTTCTGCAGCCTCTCCCTCGCCTTCTTCAGACTTCCAAAAACACCTGATTTGAAGCAGCTTAGAGGGTTTTATTTTCCCTTTCCTTTGTTTGAAGTTTAAGCCCTGTGAAAATCCATTAGAAAAGATGCATTGTTGGATAGGCCCCGATAGCATCAGCTGCCAGTTTATCTTTCATGTCGCACAGTGGCTCCCGTTACTGCCCAGGGGCTGCTGCCTTGGATTGTTCCCATCGTTTGGGTGGCTTTTGACCCACCAGAGTCCTGATCTGGGCTTTGCCTTCAATGAGCTCTCTGTTATCAGCCTCCCAAATGCTGGTGTACCTAGCAGAGCCTGGCACCGTGTCAAGGCTGTGGGCGTCCTTAAGATTCATCATTGATAGCTCACATGCTTTTTCCTCTCAACGAAAACAAGCACTTTTTGTCTAAGTTCACCAATGTTTGGCAAAGAAATATAGTAGTAATTATACACCCAGCCTCCTCCTCCCCCTGCACCCCCAATCCCAGTTTTATAAAGGCAGCTAGCACTGGAACTGAAATAAATGTCATGAATGAATAATAATTTCTTTCATTTACACAGTAATTAAACTTGTTGAATGCAGACTTCATGCTTTACTGCGCAGTGTTTAATTTGAGTGGTAGATCCAGGCTTTTGTTAAATTCAGGAAGGGAAAAAATGAAATATCTACCTGACTATCAGTGTGTTTTGTTACAAACACTTTGTGGTGTTTTTTTTTTTTCCTACAGCAGTGCTGACAAAGGGGAGAATGTGCTTTTCAGACTGTTGTTTGCATCTTTACAAAGGTACTTTGTGGCCAAGGTTTCAGAAATGTGACAGAGATGTACCTCCAATGCTTTATGGCTGTGATTAATCAGCATTTCTGAAACCTTGGTTAAGGGTATAGATACCCCATCTAAGCAGTTTTACTTTCCACAGGGTTTATTTTTTCTTTCTGTGCAATCTTTAAGTCCTTCAGGTGCAGATCTCCCCGAGAATTGGCCTCTTCCCCTTCGTAACCAAATGCAGGGCCACAGTCACAGCAGTATTGATAGAGGTGTGTGCACGGTGAGGTCCCCATCCAGCTGGGCAGGCAAAGGAGGGGTTGAACAGTGACAAGGATGGAAGAGTTGGGTGTTTGAGATACAGAAACAGTGCAGCTGCAGAGGTCCAGCTTACCTGGCATGCCCTTCCCTCGCAGGAGTGAAGTCAGGGATTTTTTGAAAGGAATGGGAAAAGAATTAAGCAACATGGGCTGAAGGGAATCTTGGATGACTTGAGGATGGGAACAGGGGTAGTGTTGATGGGAAATGCTTTGGTTACTTGTCAGGCATGGGAATTTCGGGAGGATGTCAATCCTCCACTCTGGAGAAGGACAAAGTGAGCCAAAGGAACCTCTGTGTCCCCTGAGGCCCATCAGCCCAGGCTTCCCAGACACTCACCTCAGTGGCTTCAAGGCTTTGGGCCCCCTGTGCAGGAGAAGACACTGGACCAAGGAGCAGATGTTAAAGGGGTGTTCAGCTTGGGATGCTTCAATTTCAAGTTTTGTGAATTGTGTGTCATTATTTTTTGAAGCAGAGACTTGTCACAGAGTTGTTCCCCTTTTCTGTGAGTGTGTAACCTCTCCGATGCCCTGAGTTTGTGCTTCCAGGCAGTCACTTTTGCTGTTGTTGAGCTTTTGGGGCAGGCTGCATGTCTGAGTGCAGGAGGTTCAGCAGGGGCAGGCAAAGGGACTCCCTTGCACCTAAGTAGGAGCTGCAAAACCCTTCTGAATATTTTAGGCTGCAAAGCTGCTTGTTGCTTTGATTGGGACAATTGCTTGGTCTTGCCAGCATGTTCTGAGGAAACAGTTGTGTGCTGCTGCTCCGATTATTGCCCAAGCAGGTGTCAGCAGCTCCCAGCACCACGTTTGGTGGACACTGTGGCAGAGGAGAGGTGTCCGTGGGGACTGCAGGAGGTGCCGTGCAGGTGCCTGAGGATGGGGCACAGCAGCTTTCGCCGGGACCTTCCGCAGGGACAGCCTGGCAGAGGTGAAGGCAGCAGCGGCTCCAGCTGTGACTTCTGCCAGCCCTGCCTGTGCCAAGCCACCATTTCCACGAGCCCCCCGGTGCCATGGGATGAGTGGGGACAGACACGATCGGTGCCCGTGTGTGGCTGAGGTTCAGAAAGGGCCCCCAGGACGTGGGACATCATGGAGAAAACCATGCATGGCTGGGGATGGTGGGGATGTGTGGGTTTGAGTCTCGAGGCAGCTGTTAGCCCAGAACTGCAACCACAGAAGTCTCTCAGGAGCTTTCCCAGAACACTTCCCAAAAGCTAGACAAAGTGCTTTACTTGTCCAGCATCCAAGGATTATTTTCTCCCCTTTTTCTGCTCCTGGGGGGTTGACGTCTACAAATGTGTGTTGCTAACTTCATTTTCTTTCTTACTGAGGGAACAAGAGGCACTTGGGCTGTTTTGTTTATAGCTGTGCTCTCAGCCGGCTGCATGTCTGGAGATGAAGGTGACAGCTTGAGATTTGTGAGCCTAATTGGCATACAAAAAAAATTAATCCACTGGGAAATGAGTTATTTGCAATTATCTGTAGATTTGGCTTTATTTCATGGAGACAAATATAGTTGCTTGGTGACTTAATTACAACATTTTTTTAAGATTATGAGATTTTAAAAAGGATATCATTATTAACAAGATCTTGAGACTATATTTGGTGATTCCATAATTACAACTATGGCCATATTTGTTAGCTCAGAAAATAATAAGTGGAAGCTTTTAATTAAAATAATGAGATCTGTTCTTGCAGATAGGCTTTCAAGTACCACCCTTGGATAACAGGACCCTTTATTGTTCAATACAATCTAAAACAAGCTGTACTGTGCTGGGAGAGTGTCACGACTAAGGCTGAAACAGATCAGCATTAAAATATTCTTTGGCTTCTGGTTAAGAGGATGAGCATGAACTGGGTAAAGCAGCTAATTGTCCACAGCTCAGCTGAGCTCTGCTTGCCAAGGCAAGTTTCTCAGAGCCCTGCTGGCTGAATCACAGAGAAAATGGTTGGAAATGGTAAAATATCCTCAATCTGTTGGTGTTAAGGGTGTACAAATGTGAGCACAGGTCTCAGGTTGCTGCATCCTGAGCTGGTTCCCAGTGGCTGTAATTCACCCCAGCCTGTGGCTGCCGCGGGTGGGTGCAGGATGAGCCCTGGGAAGGAGTCCCGGCCATCCCTGTGCCCCGCAGCACCAACTGGGTGTGCACCCAGGCCGATCTGTGCCACTGGGATGGTGGTTCCTGGTTGCCCAAGCCGGAGTGCCCCAGGGAGAGGTGCAGACGAGCTCCCTGACTCACTGGCACCCATCTCCTGGGGGATAAACCAGCTCTGGTTACAGCTGGAAACCACCGAGTGCTGTGCCATGACTCCAGCAGTGCTGCAGCACTTCAGGGACTCTGTTTGAGCAAACATTGTGCACTGGGTTGGACACTACAGGATCCACGTTCCCAAACTGGCCTGGCATGTGCTGTTAGAGCAAACTACTGTTATTACTCTTGTCAGTCACGGTGATGGACTCATTGAGGAGGCCTAAAGCACGTTCCTTAAGTATTGTCAAAGACCCATCAGCAAGGGATCTCCAGGGGGTGGTTTTTACCCTTTTACTCCACCAGACCTACTTGGCATCACCATTTTCATGGACAAGGTGCTCATTTTGCTGTTCTGCTGCACGGGAGTCACAGCACATATCCCTCCTGGCATAAAGCAGTGTGGAAGAGCACAGTTCTGTGCCGTCTGGAAGCAGAGGAAAGACTTGAGTGGACTTAAGCACACACTGAATCAGACCCTACAGGAGGAAAGAATTAGACATGCAACATCAAAGCAGTATTTCCACATCTGGGAAAGTGTTCAGAGAGTCCCCAAAGGTAATATTAAAAAAAAAAAAAAGTCAAGTGTGTTCATTTCTTATTAGCAATGTTATTGGCAATGAGATATTCTAATTGAATTACTCCTAATTAAAATAATTATGTTTTCTAAGTACTCTGATCTGTAGAGACCATGTAGAGAATCAAAGGTAGAAATAAACAGCACCTTGTAAATTCTCTCTAAGCTTGATGATGTTTAAAGTGATTTTTTATGATTCCACTTGCTCGGCATGGGCTGGTGCCATGCCATGATGGCTTTTGGGAACCTTGCTCGTTGCTCAAAAAACCAACTGTTGCTGTGAGAAGGATTAGCTGGGAAAAGCTCAAGGGTCAGATAAGGGAAATAGGGCTGGTTCTCTGCCTCCTCCACACCCATCCTGGAGCAGGACCTTGAACCTGCTCCACCTGATTTTCCACCAGCAACTGGGCTGTTACCTCAGTTATCTGTGCATTGCTGTCTTAGTCTGGACTCTAACAGAGCCTTTTTGGCATGCAATAACCAAAAATCTCAGCAGGGATCTCTGATTTCTATCAGTATAGAAAAAAAAAAGCCCAGGAAGGCAGCGTTCTGTTGATGAAGGGTGGAAGGTGAACCCAAGAGTGAGACACTGAGTGGTCCTGCAGGGTGGCTGTTCAGATGAAGCTGGTTGCCCAGCTGGGATCTGGCACTGGAATATTGCTTTGCTCTGGGTAGGTACCTTTCCTTTTGCTCGCTTCCGTCTGGAGTGAATAATCTTAGTTTATCTCCCTGCTGCAAAACACTTGGATGAACCAAGGACTAATCTGTCTGAGGAGGTAGAAATCATCAGTCTCAGGCTGTCCAGATCCATCCCCTGATCCGCAGATCAGTGTTGTCCTCAAACTGAGCTTTCCCTGAGCCTTGTGCTGGGAGCACCCTGCCCCATCCTGCCTCGTGGGCAGGGACCCCACACTGCCTCTGCCCTCGGGTTACACCCCATGGCAAGCGTTTCCCCACGGGGCACTGACTTTTCGGTGTGTTTTCTATTGCAAGGTGTGTATCACTTGTAAATAACACTGCGTTTGTGGGGTCACACGAGGTCGGATTTGACAGCCTCCTCCCAGGATCCGTCACTCGGAACAGCTGGGCCCCCGTGGATTCTGTGGAATGGTGTTGGGTGATGTCTCTTCCTTGGACACACGGCTTGGTGTTGGCAGACACCTTGGCAAAACGCTGTGCACAAACAGGGAGGGTTGGGACGTTCAGCCCAGGGCCACGTCGATGTTTGGAGCCCCTGGCATGAGGGATGTGTTCCCTGTTCCAGGGGAGCCTGCTGCTCTCACGTGTGGCTGCTGGAAGGTGTCCCTGCCCATGGCAGGGAGTTGGAACCAGATGATCTTTAAGGTCTCCTCCAACCCAAACCATCCTGGGATCCCATGATTTTCTGATTTATGATGACCCTTAGCATTGTCCTGAATCAATCTAAAGGCCTAATCAGTCTCAGAACAAGCTAATATTTATCATACACAACCCTTTATAAAGGCCAAACATTGCAATTTCTTCTGAGGAGGAGAAAATTTCAAAGGTTTCTCACATCAAATACTGCTGATTTTTCTTTTTCTTTTTTCTCATGATCGTGATTAAAATTCATTCAACATCCTCTCACAAGGAAAAAAAAATATATATACATTTGATGGCTTTGTGCTTTCTTCCCCTCCCTCTGTAAAAATAGAAAAGCTTTCAGATGTTGCATGAACAAAGATATGGAAATGTGAGAAGAGGGCAGCATCTGGAGGTTTTCAAACACGAGAACACGGGCTGTACGTTTCTTTTGCTGTTAGAAGAGTGAAAAGCTGTTTCCTGTCATTTCCCATCTTGTCACTCGGAAGGCTGGCATCTTGCGGCTCCTTGCACCAGCTGTTGTTTTTTTCTCCACAGACAGATGGTGCAACCTCTTTGATAATTTTTTTTCCATGTTCTGAGGATTTTGCATGTGTACTACCTTTATGTAATGATCATATAACCCTGTCACTCACTTTATCCTGTTAGCAGTGTCATCCCTGCAAGGAGGAGGAGGAGGAGGTGGCAGTGTAAGGAACTTAATCCTCCTCTTGTGTTCTGACATGCTTTGAAAATGCACGGTGGAGCTGCAGTTACAAATGTTTCCAGAAGCCCTCTGTATTCCTGTCTGAGGGATTCCAGAATATCGGCTGTGATTTTGTAGGATTCCTCTGTTTGTGTGAATTTGATGCAGCTTTATAGTAATCAGAGGGGGTTTTGTCCCCTTCTGGTGTGGTACTGTAGCACAGAAATACATTTTCCTTTGTATTCCTAGAATACAAAACTGGACTGTTACAAATAATTCCAATGGAGCTACATGTGGAAAGGAATGGAAATGACTTCTTGTATCTCAAAAATGACTGTACTTAACACTTGTAATTACTCTATTCCCTTTGATTTCCACCTGCTTTGCAGAGTTGGAATGTGGCCCTTCTGATGGTTCTGCATTGCTAAGGACTGAAAGATTTTGAGGCTTGCTGGACATACCTGGAGGTCTTGAGGCTGCAGACGAGCAGATACCACCACATCCCTGCCTTCCCCAGGGATGGCAAAGCAGTCTGGATTCATCTGGGAGAGGCAAATTGAAGATGAGTCCCTTGTGGGGTTTCTTTTGTACAGCAAACTTTGCTCCTCGGTCCCACCTCGCAGTTAAACTGTGAGCACGGTGCAAATAAAGCTGTGTCGAAGGTGGGAAGAATTGATAAAATTAATGAATCCTGAGCAGCCAAGCTGCTGGAATGGGCCTGAGTGGGGGGTGAGAGATGGGATGTCTACACCAGTAGCTGGTGCAGGTGTTCCAGTCCATTTTAGGGAGGGGATTCTGCCCCTGTGCCCCTGTGCTCAGGTGAGACCCCACCTGCAGAGCTGCCCCAGCCCTGGCCCAGCACAGGAAGGACCTGGAGCTGCTGGAGAGAGCCCAGAGGAGCGAGGTACCAGAAGGGTGGAGCAGCTCTGCAGTGGGGAAAAGCTGGGAGAGCTGGGATTGTCCAGCCTGGAGAAGAGAAGCTTCGGGGAGACCTGGTTGTGGCCTTTCAGGACCTGAAGGGAACTTACAGGAGAGATCTAGAGAGACAATTTACAGGAGCTTGGAATATCAGGAAAAGGGGGAATGGCTTCCCACTGCCAGAGGGCAGGGCTGGATGGGATACTGGGAAGGAATTGTTCCCTGGGAGGGTGGGCAGGCCCTGGCACAGGGTGCCCAGAGCAGCTGTGGCTGCCCCTGGATCCCTGGCAGTGCCCAAGGCCAGGCTGGACGGGCTTGGAGCAGCCTGGGACAGGGGGAGGTGTCCCTGACCATGGCAGGGGTGGAACTGGATGTGTTTGAAGGTCCTTTTGAACCCAAACCATTCTATGATTTTCACCAATCTAAGTCAGGGATCACAAATTTGTTCCTTTGTTGCCGAGCACCACAGAAACTTTTTTGACAAGAGAATAGTGCATTAAAATTCATTTTAAATTGGAAATTAAATCCTAACAGTCTAGTTTTGCAGGTATCAATATAAATAATTAACATTAACAATATAATGGCACTGTCCTTTTGAGGGTGAGAACTGTGATTTGTAGGGTTGAGCCCATTTTTCTAATGAGTGGTGTTTATTTAATGGTACTTGGGATGTTTCTATATTTCTCTCAGAAAATACTGTTGCAGAGTGAATATGTATTTTTTTTTATTGGCACTGGGCTGCACATTTATTGGTCCTGTCTCACCTCCAGAGTAACATGTGTAACTGGAAGAAGACAGGTAGTAATGAGCCATCCTGTTTTCTGTTCTTTGTTTGCCTTTGCATTGTGTTTGTCTGTGCTGAAAAGAGCATCCTCTTCCCACAGCCAATAAACCATTTGCTCTGAATTGTTTACTGAGTGCCATGTATGAAAGCATGGCTGCTGTCACGGAAGTGACTACAAAACTGACACCATGGGGCTCACTGTTTATTTCTCTTTCTCCCTGTCTTGGAGACCTTCTAGAGCACGTTTTCTCAGCTCAGCTGCCCGCGCTGCAGGAGAATCAGAGCTTTGTGACCCTGCAGGGTCAGGTTCATGATGTTCCTGGAAAGCTCAGAGTGGAGCACTCTGAAACATCTCCTTCACTTCCCACCTCTGGACCACGACTGTGGTTGGCTTCTTAAGGGGACCCACAGGGCTCCCTCCTTATGTTTGTTTTCTGGACTTTTTTTGTTTTCTTGTGATCCAATCCATCTTTTCTGGTTTTTTTCACCTGTGTTGGAAATGTGATAGGAGAGGCAGGCTCCAATCCCAGCTGTTTCTGTAGGGACAGGCAGGATGAGTGAGTTGGACAACCTGTGTCCAGAGATCAAATGGAAAACAAAAAATTCACCTTGGGCAAATATGGGATTCCTGCATGTGGGGGGTCCAGATACCCCTGTAAGGGACTCAATGTCTAGATTAGAGCCTGTACCACCACCCTAAATCAAACTTCAGTCTCAAAGAAATAGGGATCTGTGCTATAAGTTATTCTGCACTTGACTTCAAGGGTTGGGCCTCTTTGCTTTATTCTCTATCAAAGGCACGTGTATTTGTGTGTTTATTTTTGTGTGTTTGTGTGTGTGTTTTTGTGTGTGCTGGCAGCAGGGACAAGGAGGATCAGCTGTACGTGGGGAGGGCTCACAGAGTTTCGTGCTCTGAGGTCTGGAGTGTAGGGGAACATTTATTCCCCAGTGTCCAGGGAGGTGCAATATGACTCTAAATACTTTGTCAAGCAGATGTGGGTGGGAGAGTTGCAGGAGTGACTAAGAGGTTTGGATTACTTTCTCTTAACTTCCTCCTTTAGGGTAATAAAATTTAATTCCATCCATTAATTTTCCTTTATTTATTTCCTTTGCCTCCCTTTTTGTTCCACCTAATTTTTCTAGGTCCCTGCTCTCCTTCACTCTCCTTCATCTGTTCAGAATTTCTCCTGGTGCCTGATGAAACAGTATTTTCCTTTTCCCCCTACTCTTGCATTTATTAATTCAAGACAGAATTAGAGAAAAAATATTCACCTCATGGATAACTGCTCTCTGTTATTTCTGGGCTTTCCTGGTCTGCAAAGTTAATCAGTGCTAATGGTTTCCTTGAAGAGGTGGGAACACTGAATTTGAGTGTAATCCTTGTTCATCAATATCCATGTTTTTTCTGTTTGATCAAAGTCAGGAAATACAGTACCATTCATGCTGTCTTCAATCCCAAGATTTCCAGCCCAGTTTCTTATATCAAGTAGTTAGGGAATATTAAAATTCTGGAGCATTTATTCAGGGGAGCACTCAGAGTTTCTTGTAAGGCACGTAGCGCCGGTTAGTTGTGTTATGAATTTAAGAAGAATAAGCTACTCTGGATTTGGCAAATTCATGCTTGAGTCTAAAGAAGCACTTAAAAGGATTATTGAAATTTGTCTTGTAAAACCCCCTGAAGATTTTAGCAGCTTGTGTGGGATTTTGGTTAGCATTCGTGGGCCTTGGCAGGCTCAGCAGCTGTACAGAAGGTCCTGTAATCCCTCAATAATGGCAAGGTGCAGCAAAGGCACCACTGGCACTTTGCGCTGTGAAATTCTTGGCTGCTTTTCTGCCTGAGAAACGTTCCTCTCTCATTTTTCCCTCTAATTTGGGCCACTGCAGCTTCAATCTCGTGCCCTGTGAAGCAGCCTGATGGCTCACAGAATTCTGTAGTTGAGGAAGGAATGACCCTGGAGCAGCTTCAAGCCAAACCCAGCCCAGCCTGGGAGGGCACTGGGCACCGGGCACCATTGGCCATTGTCATGTCAAAGGCACAGAAGGGAAGGCGTTGACTGCCTACAGGAGATAAACGCAGATCATGCTTATGGAAACCAGCTTTGAGCAGAGAGCAGATTGAATTCCTTGGGGCACCTGGAGCTATGGCATTCAGAGTAATGACTGAGTCTGCTTTTGCAGGGCAGAGCCCGGGCACTGCACTCCTCTGGTTCTTCCCTCTCTCTCTGCAACTCTTACTCCTGTGGCCCTGCAATCACCTTCCCTGTCCCACACTACCTGAACAGAGTCTTCTCTGCTGGAGTGCAGTAAATGACTTACAGGAACAATACATTGGATAATTTTATCCTGTGTTTTTCCCCTTAGCTTGAGTATGTGCAAAGGGATCGCGATTTCCTCTTTGTTGCTTGAACTTTCTGTCTTATAAATAATTTTTTTTAAATCTGTGGGTTTGTTGCAAATATTAAAATTTCACTTGTCACGTTAGATGTGTTGTTATGTGGGACAGCTCTGTGATTGTGCAGGCATTATACAGGCACAGCATAGGAGACAGCCCTGAGGAAACGTATTGCAATTTTTTGTGGGTGGAAGGGGCTCATGTAGTGCCACAGAGGGAGCCAGGGTAGTACCTACAGACAGGCAGTCCTTGTGCCAAAAATAAATCTGTGCTGTGATTAGCTGTGTGGATATGATTTCTCAGCTAAAGTAATTCTGTGAAGATGTAAATAATGATTCTTTTAATACCGGGAGCATTGAAATTCACTTTTTTGAAGCATTTGTACTTGTAAGACTCAATTGCTCAATTTTATGCGGAAAGCAGGCGTGAAGCAGACGGAGGCTGAGCCAGAGCAGACTTACTGCAATTCCAAACTGACTGCTCATTGCGTGGAACTTTTGTTTATTAATTTTTCTTCTTTTACTTGCCTTCTCTAATGGCTGGGGTGCGATGAGGGCCGTGGCAATCTCCCCATGCCTGCAGCCACAGCGAGCCTGATAAATGAGCAGGGATGCAAAGCAGGCTCATGGCAAAGCTACCTGAAACCCCCTTACTCTGTCACTGTTATTAATTAAGGGCATTTCTCTTTTCCCACCGTGAAGAACAGGCTGTGTCTGTGGAGCTGCATGAACACATTCCATTTTTCATGTTGCTACACTTTGTTCCTTCTTGCTGAAAACCCAGAGGTGAGCGGGTACCTCCCCAACCCGGGGTCTCTCACAGCGGTCGTGGAAACCCTCTCAAGTGTAGGTGAAATACTGACAAGGAATTCCTGAGCAATCCCAAGCCTTTCCAAGGAGCATCCAGCTCTCCAAGCTGCATGCACACCAGCCGCGTGCTCTCGCCGAGGACTCCGCCACCACTCACGAGCGTATTTAGCAAACACGGCCTAATGACAATCGCGGTCATTTAGAATTACGGAAAGGGCAGGATTTCCCCAAAGGGACTTATTTTCTGCCATGATTGAATAAAGAAGGGAGGCAGCTGCTAAGACTGGAAAAGGTCACTCAGTCACATCGGTTGATGAAGGAATCAGAGGAGCTGTCAGCCCCGCCGCAGCCTCGCCTGCCAAGTGACGGAGCTGTCACCGCTGGCATCTGTCACGGCTCCGAACGCGCGCGGCCCAGGGCAGAGCCACCGCCGCCATCCTCTGCTGGGATCAATTGTTTGTTCAACAAATGGTGTTAGGAGACTCTGGCTTTTCTCCCCTGCAGCTCAGAAGATCAAGTTAAGCTAAATATTTGAAGCTGTACTAGGCTGGTATTGACAAAACACAGGAGCACTTGGGCTGAAAGGGAGATGGACGTGATGGGGATCAGGATGTGCCGGGGGCGTTGTGGATCAGATTCCTGTGATGTATCCATAATTTAAGGTATTTCTGCAGGAAGGTGAAGGAGGTAACAGTAAAGATGGCTCAGCAGGGGTGTTCTGGGAGGGTTCAGGTTGCGCTGGCTGTAGGTATCCTAATGTTATATCAATTGTTGTGGAGCAAAGCCATTGTAGGTTTAGGGAGCAATCGTTTTCTCCCCTTGGTGTGCTCAGAGGAGATGCTCATGTGATTTTCAACCATTCCCATGCTTCCCTAAAGAAGTGTAGTTCTTGATAAATTTTGGAAATGACTGTTCAGAAAGAAAACTGGCAGGTATGGATGTTCCAGTGACTTCCAGTCATACACTGACCAAAAAATAGCTGTTAAAGTAATTTCTTTGTATTGTCTCCTGAATGGGGCTTCTCTTAAGATCACGTGTCCCTGCCGGTCCTGAGAGCTGCAGGTCTTTCAACTTAAATGTCTGGCTGAGTGGCATTAAGGTCTGTCTTGCACTCACCTCTAACTTAGGCTGTGATTTTTCAGAATATAATAATATTGATTTTTCAGAATATAATTATATAATTTGCCTATTACTCAATACATACTGACATGTAGAGTCTCGTGGTTTGTTTTTAATGGGAATTCACTGTGTATCCCTTCTTTCTCTCTGTGGCTACCAGAGTCCTGCTTTAGTAGACCCGTCTGCCTACACTTGTCCTGCATTTGCTGCTTTTACCCCCCCTGTGTAATCTTCAGTGCTTTTCTGCGTCTGACAAACCTATCCTGTTTTTCAGGAATAAATCTTTCCTGAGGGAGCCAGTTCAACTAGGGAAAAATCACAGAAAATCACAGAATGGTTTGGGCTGGAAGGGACTTTAAAGCTCATCTCATTCCACCCTCTGCCGTGGGCAGGGACACCTTCCACTATCCCAGGTCCCATCCAGCCTGGCCTTGGATACTTCCAGGGATCCAGAGGCAGCCACAGCTTCTCTGGGCCCCCCCCACTCACAGGGGAGGAATGCCTTCCCAATATCCATCTAACCCTGCCCTCTGGCAGTGTGAGGCCATTCCCCCTTGTTCTGGCACCCCATCCCTTGTCCCAACTCCCTCTCTAGCTCTCCCTTTTAGACACTGGAAGCGGCTCTAAGGTCTCCCCAGAGCCTACTCAATCTCCAGGCTCAATCCCACCTCTTTCAGCCCTTCCTTTACAGCAGAAGGGCTCCAGCCCTTGAAGCATCTTTGTGGCCTCCTCTGGACTCACTGCAGCAGCTCCACGTCCTTCTTATGCTGAGGATACCAGAGCTGGACTCAGGGCTTCAGGTGGGGTCTCACACCTGGCAGGGTAGAGGGGAGAATCCCCACCTTGGCCTGCTCCTGTGCTGCTTTTGATGCTGTCCAGGCATTTTGAAAGAAGTTACAGCTGTTGATTTCGCTGCCATAGTGCAGTTACAGTGGGGTAGCAACACCCAACACACCCAACCTTCTCTGTAGGTGATCCTGTAATCAGATCCGCACTCAGGAGGTTTGGGAGCTGGCGGTGGTTTATGAAAGGGCAGATGACAGGAAGCAGTGACACAGAGACAGAACTCTCCCATTAGCTTTGTCAAAACATTTGCTAATTGCAGTGTGATCCCTCAAAACATACTTCTTAGGGAAAAATGAATCTAAATTCAAACCCACGCCGACCAGGGAAGAGCAGAGTCCTCTCCAGGATGTAAATTAGATTAGTAGTTGAGTGGAATTGATTCTGCTGAGACTAAATTAATCACAGTGCTTAATCACTGTAACCTTTAAACATAGCAGTCCTGACCAGAGCTGTGGGGTAGCACATTGTTCTCGCAGACTCCTGACCTTCCCAAGGCGCTGGGACTCTCAGGCACAGCAGTACGAGTGGAGCAGAGGCAAAGCTTCTTCAGCCTGACCTTCACGTTCTTCCACTGCTTAGAAAAGGGGGAAAAAGTTCATACTTTGTGGATATAAACCCGTGGTGAGCAAATTATAATGTCACTGTCGGTCAGGACAGTGCCTCCTCCTGTCTGTGCTGGGATAAAACAGTTCATTATTGAGGGTTGTGAAATGACCCTGGATCCACCTCCACCCATAGCTCTTCACTGGCTTTGGGTGCATGTTTTGGACCTCAGGCCAAAGGATTAATCTTTTTCTTGTAATCCTGTAGGCTACGCACGCTTCCTGTTGTTCCTTACATAGCAGAGAGTGTGAGCATCTCTGGCAGAGACGTGTTTGGGCACAGAGGGAACACTGATATGTGCACGCTGATACGTGAACACTGATACCCCCCACCAAGACGAGTATTGTAGGGCACTGAGATCCCAGTGGTAGAATCTCCAGCCCACAGATGATCTTGAAAACCAAACACCAGATAAAAATTACTTGTGCTTCCTCAGATCAGTCTCCTGCAGGTCAGTTTGTACAGGTGGTGACAGCTAATGCACGTGCATAAGGAAATGAGCAGGGAGGTTTTAAACATACTCCAGCCTCAGTTTTCAAGAGCTGTTGGGGACTGTGGGTACAGCCTCCTTCAGGTGTTTGCTTTGTAGTGTTGATGCTGAGGGCTATCCTCTAAAAAAATGCACCAGACCCCTGAGAAGTCCAAAATCACTTTCTCTTGAAACCCCAGACCTTTTCCTGCAGCTTTCAGCTGCTCCAGCCAGCTCTTGGGGTGTCACGCAGTGAGAGGTGGGACAGATGGGTTTGCTTTCCAGTGTGGACAAAGCTTGAAGTTAAAGGGACCAGACAGTGCTCAAGCAGCTGTGTTCGTAGTTGGTTCTTCTAAAATTGCTTTTTTCTTCTACTTTAGAAATACTTGGGGATATTTTGCTGTGATGCTGTATAGGAATAGCATCTTCTCTATGGACATGAAGAAGACTTGAGATGAGAGCCCACCTGTGGATGTGGTTTGTTGTTGGGATCTGTCCCCTGCTCTCATTAGTCAGACTTAGATCTATCCTCAGCTCTTCCACTCATCTCCTCACAGTTTTCTCCCTCAGATTCTATCTTGTAATCTGAAGATTACTTTGTTTCTGTCCCCTACAGAAATACAATCCTTTGTATTTTCTTTTAATTGTTCACCTTTTGGGAATGTATGGTGCAGCACATGAATAATGGATGAGCAGTTTTCCACCCAGCAAGGCTTTGGGCTTGATTGATGACAGTCAGACAGCCAGAGCAGCAGCTCTCCCTGTAAAAAGTAGGCTGAGTTATTCTTTAAAGCTATGTCCCATCCCTAAGTAAATCTTTGACCACAAAAAAAAAAAAAAATCCCCAACGAAGCTTTAAAAACCTGTGCTGAGAAGAATTTGTCATTGCGTTTAAAACTGATGCTTGCTGTGATATATATATATTTTTAATAAGGTATCCAAAAGTTTTTCCAGCTAAGAGACATAAAAATCCTGTTTTGCTGTAATATATTGTTTCACACATCTACTTTCCATTAATCATGAAGTACCTTTGTGACAAGAAGCTGGGTAAATTGTCTGATTCCTTGAAACCATCTTTCTTTGCTATGAATGATTAAAAAAACACATCATCACCCTGAGTTAACTAACTGTCCCTGCACTGTTAGAAGCAGAGGGAAAGGCTGAATGCTGACAATTTGCCATTGCACTGCCATAGGAAGTACCTGTTTAGACACTGGAGATGGGTTAAGTGCTGCCAATGTGAAATAAAACAAACAAAACATGACCAGAGTAATTTAAAATGTCTTTGAAAAATGCTGCTGTGTCTCTGTATGTTATTTAGTTATTAATATCCATACCACAGCTGTATCCTCACAGGAAGGAACTGAAAATGTGCTGTTAATGGTCACTGGAGTCAGGAAAGTCTGAAATACTCAGTGGGAGCTTAGTCTGTGAACAGGGATTGGCCTTAGGAATTTGCACAGCTGGGTGGGAATAGCTGAAAAGGATCCAGTGGCAGTGCAGACCCAGGTTCTGGTAACATCACCCCTTTTGGAGTGTGTTACTTTTGAAGCTGTTTGGTTTTTGTCTGTTGAGTGTTGAGAGATTTGAAGTTTATCCTTTTCCACAAAGGAATATCCCGTGGTTTCATGTCCAGCCTGGCACACGCTGGCGCCGGTCACCTTCAGTGCCTGCGGGTGCCAGGCTCTGCAGCAGGGCTGTGCCCGTGGGGAGTGGTGGGACCAGCGGGGCAGAATTCCCTGCCCGCTCTCAGCCCTGCCCTGCTGCTCCTCACCGAGCCAAACCAGCCAACCACATTGCCATAGCACCATTTAAATGGTTTCCAAAATCAAGGTGTGGCAATTCCATTTCCTACAGGTTGTGTAGAATTTTAGCAGGGAATTTTGGCTTGCAAACCAAGGGGAAAAGGAGGCACAAGCTTGGGGCATGCTGGTCTCCTCCTTGCCCATGCAGAGCTGCAGTTGGCACTCCTCAGGCACACCTGAACCTTGTGGGAGCTGTGGAGATGGCAGGCTGAGGAATTAAAGGGTTCGCTTTATCCCCAACTGCTTTCTGACTTGGGTGTCCTTTCCAGCTGCCTCCTGACACGGAGTGAGGGTGCTGGACCCCACACGGGAAGGAGTCAGCTGGCAGGTCAGGAGTCATTCAGTCTCCATGGTTTATTCATCTGAGCTCACACCTTGGCTGCATTAACCTAAGTGCCCGTTGTGGTGCTGGTTATGGGGTCTGGTGAGTGACCCATTGCTCTGGCTCTCAGACCCCGAGCAAGGGCTGCTCTGCTCGCTCCTGTGGGGAATTAACGCTGATCCATGGCCATGCAATTGGCTTCCTCACAGCTTAAGCAAAGTGCCAGAGTAGGGCTTGAAACTGGTTAGGCCTTCAACAGAGATTATTCTCTTCTCCTGAATTTAATTATGCACATATATTTCAAACCCAAATACATATATATATGGTTAAACTTTTTATTTTGTCATTTCCTGCAGCTGAAATTTATTGTGGATTGAAATACACAGGTTTATCTGCCTGACCTTCTGCTAATTATTAGATTGAGATAAGTGTGTATGTAAGTGACAAATTGCCTTTAATGACATTTAATCTGCACACTGACATTAATGGTGGGTTTAGCAGCCTGGTTATAGTCTTTGTTGCTGAGAGACGAAAAGAGCAAGGACTTTTATCTTAATTTGACCTTATTCAAAAGGTGTTTGTAGTAGTAGTCAATTTCTGATTAACTTAATGACCTGTTTTACATAGAAAGCAGTCAAACATTGATATATGAAAGGGCCTCGAGGTGATAGATTACAGAGGCAGAAGTGCCATTGCCAGATTCTCACTCTTAATGGATGGGGAAGAGGGAGGTGAGAGAGGAACAGCCCCAAACTCTTCTTGCTGATGCCAGAGGGGAACGTGCCACATCCAGAAAACATGGTTAGAAAAGCATCTGTCGAAGCCTGGGCGCTGAGAGCCAATATTTGACTTTGCTGAATGGCTTTCTGTGCAGTCCAGCCTTGTGAAAGAGGACTGCACATCCACTGAATGGAGTGAAAGTGTCTCCACTGGGGATTACTGAGCTGAATCCGTCTGGGAATTACACGGCCGCATATCGAGGTCAGCCATGGCCTATTTCTGTGACAGCAGATCTGCACATCCCGGAGGGCAAACACAGCACAGAGCCCAAGGTGGGCAACTGCAGTCCTTCCCTCTCATCGCCCTGTGGTGTATTTTCAGAATGATTTAAGAGGAACTTTAGAGACAAGAGCAGAGGTTATAAACTGCTTTTAGGAAAAGTAAACACCTAAGCAAATCATTCAAGAACCCATTAAATGGCTAGACAGCTCCTATAAATACAGTCCATAATGTACTTTGGAATGCTCCAGCGCCTGCTGGCTCTGATGGGCTTTCCTCTGAGAACTCCTGAAAGTTTCATTTTAATGGTAAAAATTGTTCCTTGTACATCACTGAAAAAATGTGAGGATGCAGTTCAGAAGAGAGCTGTAAAGATAATAATGTACCTTAAGTTCGTAAACCAACTAATTAATTTATAATTTAATGCCATTTTTTAATGCAACAGAAATGCCTTGAAAACCAAACCAAACCGAGTGGCAAATTGACACAAATGTTTAGTGAATTGAGATCAACACTTATTACATCAAGTGACAATGGAAAGGCAAACAGAATGCCTTGGCATGCTGTCGTGGAGCCCTTCAGCTGCTGCCTGCCTTGGCAGGGAGGTGCTGCACAGGCAGCAGTCACTGGGCCATTACAGAGCCTCTGAAAGCACCACATGAGCTGGAGAGAAGTGTTTGGAATTGAAGGTTGCAGTTTTGGGTTTCTGCAGTGTGGCTGCTGTGTGTCAGCCAGCTGGAGACGCTCCTGTCTGTCCTGCTGCTGTTTGAGCACTGTGAATAAAGTGGTGGCGTTGTCATTTAATAAAAACAACCAAACACAGCTACTGGCCCCACTCCATCAGTGGGACAGCCTGGGGCCTGCTGCTGCCTCCGAGGGATGGCAGAGGAAAGGGGAGACATTTCCAGCATGGGCATGGGCTCATGAGCATAGTTTGGGCATTTGCTGAACTCCATCTTTTACCCAGTTATTCTTTTTCCCCAAAAATGTAAGTTCTTTGATAATTCCCTGTGTTCCACTGTATCAAGGTGAACTTGAGTTTATGAGTTAACAATATTCTGAGATGTGGGAAGAGAATACCAGCTCTGTATGGGAAGAGGAAACCAAGCAAAGCCCCGGAAAAACACCCCCCAAATGGATGAAGAGCCTCATATGTGTCTTGTATGCTAAAAGGTATTTTATGGCTATGCCTTTTACAAAAGAATTACATTTTAAGTTGGTGCTGCCCCATCTAATTTCTGTTCTCTCTTACTGTAAAGGGGAATTTGAAGACTTCACCCCAAGTGGATAAATTATTAACCAAGGACTATTTCCACTGTGTTGATGCTCAGTTCGGATGTTGATCCTTTTTAGAGCAGGTATGGTCCCTCCAGGCCAGCACCAGTGCAATTTTAATTGCATTTCCTTGGGAGTTGCCCCCATTTGTTCTGGATTGCTGTCCAATCTGATCCAAGAGCAGAATGCCAAAAAAGATCATTTGGATCATTTTGAGTGAGCTTCTGTAGCACTTGGGAAGCAGGAGTTGATGTAATTAATTCCTGTTCAAGCATATCTTTAAAATAAATAAATCTGGTCTTCACTTTGAATTGCCAGTAATTGAGAAACCACTGCAGTCCTTAGGAAGTTGTTCTAGTGGTTAATTACCCTCACAGTTAAAAATTAGCATCCTATTTATAACCCAGCTTTTTTTCTCACTTCTGCTTGCAGCCACTGGATTTTATCACGCCAAGAGAGGCCTTTCTTTGGGTATTGTTCCATGTTTTCCTTCATTTCCACATTTCTTTTCACTTCCATGTAGATACAACAATGCTGCAGCAATATATTTTGGTTTGGGTTTTTCTTTGCCTGAGGTTGGACTACATTTGAAATGTATTCTAAGATTCTTGGGTGAAAATTCCTACAATACACAAATTTCACAAAGATCCATTAATTATCCCTCTTTTCCCAGTGTGAGCTTCTGTACCTCCCAGTGGTGTACACTCAGCAGGGTTTCTTGCATCCTTTTGTCTTCTATTAATATTGATGCTGTTTTCCTAGGACTGACACCTGGGGGAGAATGAAAATTCCCTCGCTGGTAGTTGAGGGTTGAGTGTGTGCCACTGCCAGCTGCGGAACCACAGCCCTTCCCCGCGGTGAGGTCTGCAGGCACCAACCCAGTGAGCTCCGCTGTCACCTCCTTCCTTAGAAGCCTTACAGCTTTGGTAGTTGTGTGTTGCAGCAGTGATGTGTGAGAGGGAGGAGATGGTTGTCACTACGCATTTCATGGTCTCGTGCACTGGGATGTTATTTGGTGGCTGGCAATTACAGACTTCTGTGCTAACAAACCTGCACTGAAACTGCCCTCCTTTTAAGAGGCCAGAACCAGATTCTCTACCCCAAATGCTTTAAAAAAACACATTTGCATCAAATTTACTTGATCTGTGTTTAACAAGTGGTGACCTTAGCAAAGGTCTGTGTTGTGCTTTAGCAGACATGGGTGGTATGTGGATTCCTTATTCTTCGTGACCTTAAATTATCCAGAAATAAGTTGGCAGATGGCCTTGAAAGCATTTGCTCCTTGCTTTCTTCCTACCTAGGAGCCCTATAGACCTCCCGTAAACTGGAGGACTGTGAGGATGAGGAGGGCCTGGAGCATCTCCGTGCCCAGGAAAGGCTGAGGGAGCTGGGGCTGCTCAGCCTCGAGGGGAGCCCCAGTGAGAGGGGCCCTCAGCCCTGGGTGTCCCTGGCTGCAGGGAGGGCTCCGGGCAGGGCCCGGGCTCTGCTCCGGGGGCCCAGCAGTGGCACCAGAGGGACGGGCAGGGGCTGAGCCCAGCGATTCCCTGCACAGGAGGCAGAACTTGTGCCCTGGGCAGTGCCCAGCCCTGAACAGGCTGCCCAGGGAGGGGCTGGAGTCTCCCTCAGTGGGGATATTCCAGAGGCCTCTGGACACACTCCTGGGCCCTGTGCTCTGGGCTGGCCCTGCCTGAGCAGGGAGGTGGCACCAGTGACCCTCTGGGGTCCCTTCCAGCCTGGCCCAGCTGGGATTCTGGCGTGAAGACTGTGTGTAAGTAAAGCCCAAGCAGACACGAACCCCTGGTACCAGCTCCAGATGCAGCTGTGTGCTGAGGTTTGCTGCTGTCCCTGAGGCCGCTGTCCGTGGGGCCGGCGCGGGGCCGGCCGGGCTCTGGCTCTCTCCCCCTGGGCAGAGGCACCGGCAGCTGCAGGGTTTTACTGCGGACAGCTGCAGAGCTTCTGGGCAGCAGATGACACTGCTGACTGTGGGGGCTTCTGCTGGTCAGTAGGTGTGGCTGGTCAGTGAGATGGACACCTCAGTTCCTGTTTGATGTCGTGTCCATGTCTGTTGGAACTTGGAAAAGGCTGCAGAGTTTTTTTTTCCTGTGTGTTTTCACTGGTGTTTTAAATGAACATGCTTCTCCAGTGTCAGCTCCTGCCACCATTGTCACTGTAGCCTTTTAAAGTTCTTTTTCTTGTCGCATCTTTCTGATAAAAGTGTCTGTCGAAAAGAGGAATTATCAGATGTGACAGAATATTCACGTTTTGAAGGTGCACGTTGGGCTTCTCTTGGCAGCGATGGTTGAAACGTTGCTGCAGTCAGAAAATACAGACATGTGGTCCAGCTGATATGTAGGCTTGAGGTTTTACTCTTTGCTTGTTGCTATTTCATTTGTTTTACTGACAGAGGAGGATTTGCAGCACCTGCTGCCAGGCCCTGAGCCGGAGCCAGGGACCCTTTGGATTCCTAGTCCTTGTTCAGGGAGCAGAGTCCAAAGCTGGTGCTGAGCACCCAGAGCTCACAGGGCCTTGGGGTTGGTGGGGGGATTTCTCCAGGCTGGTGGGGAGTCTGTGGCCAAAGTCTGCTTTGGTGAGCACTGTGGGATGTGTGCTTTAAATTCCTGCTTAAGCCTTGAATATGTGTCCATGAAACCCACAAAGCCCTGCCCGCATATGATAGACGGAGCCAGTCTTGTGTGAAATCATTTATTATAAAGTTCTTGGGCCTTTTTTTCTCAGTTTGCCTTCATTTCCCCACCCATGAAATAAAAATACCAACCTTCCCTTTTTTCCAGGCTTTCTTATCTGTGCTAATACAAAGCTGCTCGGGGATGCTTTTGTGCCATATGTCTTCACAGTGCTGAGCAGAGGGGGGCTGTCAGTCTCAGCTGGGGGCCTGTACTACTACTCATTCTGTAGTCATACAAATAGTGGATAATATAATAATGCAGAAAAGAAAGTAAATGCTCTTTATATGGAATAATTGAATATCGCTGTGACGTTGAACAATGACTCTTAAAATGATGGGGGGAAGTCATGCTTTTTTCTTCCTTAATTACAGATGAACTCAAATTACTATATTTAGTTATTTCTAAAGCTCCATTGTATTTTTCTGTGTCTGAAAGAACACAATGATTTGGATACGCATGCATTTTCCTCTCCAGATGTCCTATTGCCTCTTGAATGTGGTTTTATATCTTCATATCTCCAATAATGGAAGCTTGGATTTCTGCTCCAGTAGTGTGCCAATTATGCAGGTCAATATTAAAGAAATATTATAAATGGTCTCTGTAGGCTTAGAACAGCTTTATCTCACTCTTGCCAGTACTTTGTATGTGGATAACTGTCTTAGCTTCCTTGCCTTTGTGTTTTATTTGGATTAATGGGTAACCTAGATATTTTCAAGTGCCTGTAATACAGTTCTTTCTGTAAGCGACCGGAGAAGTTCTTGTCCTGTAGGATTGAATTCCCTGTTAAACGTGCAGTGGTGGTGCTTCATGCACCCTGTGGATGGGTGAAGGGCTCAGTGCTGAAGGGAGCCCAGCGCCCCGGGGTGTGTGGGTGCATGCCGGCAGTTCCTGCAGGAACGGCGAGCTGTGCAATCACCCGGCAGCTCCCCGTGCCCTGTCGGAGCTGCAGGGTGCATGGATTGCCCGCTGGCCACACGCGGGTTTAGCTCCGTGGCAGGCACAGGGCGGTGCTGCCCTGCCCCACACCGGGCACACCCTGGGAGGTGCCGGGACGCGGGGTCCCCTTGGTCCGTGCTCGGTGCTCAGGCTGAGCAACCACCGGCCGCAGCGTCAAATGCGCGACTTTAGAAAGCAAAGCACTCTTTGCCCTTTTAAAATGAGATGGTTATTTTTTTTAATTCAGAAATTTTTGGGTGATTGTGGGGCTTTCCACCAGCTCTTTCTGGCTGCTGAAGGCCGGTGTGCACAGCGTAGGTTCCACTTCACACTGCCCAAAGGGGAGCTGTGGCTCTTGCTGGCAAACAAGATGCTCAGGCTTCTCCTTCCCTGCTTGTCTACCCCCAACCTCCTTCACTTAACATCTCCCTACCCCAGGTTCCCTGTCTGCCAAGCCTGTGTGATATTTCTCTACTTCAAAGCAGAGTAACACAATGCAATGGTGGCAATATATTTTAAGATCCTTGCTAACCAGTTTGTCTCACTGAGCTGAGGAGTTTAATAAGCTGTAAGACATGTTTTTGTCTTGCCAGCCTCTGTCTTCTCATAGCAATCTATATTCATATCAAAGAGTAGCTAATGTTAAGGGTTATGTACACGAGAGCACCCCTCATGGGAGGCATGTAGCAGTGACAACAGAAGTACTTTGACACAAAGCCACCTGAAAAGGGGGAACTCCTTTACATACATCTTCACTCTTATGTGCATTTCAATTTACACTACATCAAATTGGATTAGAGTCTGTTAATTCAATTAATGACTACATTGAAAGTTTGCCTTTGCTCGTAGTGAAAACAGGAGGGCAGCTCCTAATGGTCTATGGATTTAATGACTGCAACTTTGAAGAGTGTTAAGCTAAAGTGAAGTTCAGAATGGCTTGTTAACTGGGTTTATTAGCTGTTGACCTTCTCTTTCAGCATAATAGTAGCAGCCAGACTGAAGAAAGCATTAACGTCCTCATTAGCATTTATCTAAAGATAGGCTGCTGCCCATTCCACAGTAAATTAGCTCAATCAGCCATAAAGAGCCTGAGAAACATTTTCTCACATACCTTTAATTCTCTTNCCCCCTTTTTTTTTATGTTAGTCGAGTTCATTTTATCCAGCTTATTGAGACCGAAGCCTCAGGACAGTTGCATTTAAAGTGTTTCTACATGCTTATATAATTACAGACCTTCTCTTGTGAGACAAAGGCATGGGAGTGGAATTACAGGCTTTCAGGGATGTCCTTGGCTTAGCCTTTTGCGGAGATTACTGATGTCTTGCTTGTTTTCCAAGCTGACGAAATGCCCTGGGTTGGCTCAGCTGCAGAGAGAGAAGTTTTGTCACCTGCCCTCCCTCGCTGCTGGCCTGGCTTTGAAGAGAGGAGAAGAGATTGGGAAGTGTCAAACCTGGTTTATATTTGTCATGTCCAAAGGTGAAAGGATTTATGCCTTCAGTGTAGCAGATTTTGTTCCATGTAAATAATTTATATAAAATTGATTGTGATCTTCTGTACATCGATAGCCGAGAAGGCTCAGAGTGCCAGCCTCCATCCTGCCCACTAATCTGATGCCCAGTTTAGAAAGAATAATTTTTACAAAACTGTAACCCCATACATTTAAATTGTTTTCTGGGTCCTTTTATTGTTCTGTCTATTCAATCTGAAAAGATGCTAAGGATGTCAACCCCAGCTCCAGAATACTTTGCTTATTCAGATGTGATAAGCCTTGTCTGTTTACAGTTCAGAATGTACTTACAGGTTTTGCTGTATCAAATCTCATATTCCCTTTCAAAGGTTGTCAATGAACATTAATATAGGTCACTGAAATAAAAACATTGTTAAACACATAGCATTTTCCTACTTTTTCAGTACATCGGAGGGGAAAAAAAAGATAAATAAATGAAGAGAATCAAAGGAAAAAACCACTCTGTTTTACAAGGAGGCAAGGAAACCAGCGGCAGTTCAATTACCAGTGGTAATTGGTAATTATCACTTGGTCCTGGTTACTTTACAGCAGTTTAGTGGTTTTTCTTCTTCAGCATTTTGTAAGAGTTCCTCTCACATTTTTAGTTCCATTGTATGAAGTATTACATAAACTTCTTTTACAAGACTGTTGCTTCCTCAGAGCTTTTAAATCAGATTGTAAGAGAAAAACAAAAAAGCAATCTTGGTGCAGAGGGAGGAGGAGGAGGATGGAAGGATGAGATGAAGGAGGAGGAAAGTTCCCGGGTAACAAGTCACAGGGTAGGAGGAAATGGTCTTAAGTTGAGCCAGGGGAAATTTAGGTTGGACATTAGGGAAAATTTCTTAATGGAATGGGCTGTCCAGCCCTGGCACAGCTGCCCAGGGCAGTGCTGGAGTCCCCATCCCTGGAGGGATTTGAAAGATGTGTGGATGTGGCACTTGGGGACATGGGGCAGGGGTGGCCTTGGCAGTGCTGGGGAATGGCTGGATGGATGTTCTTGGAGGGCTTTCCCGACCTTAATGATTCTGTGGTTCTCGGGCAGTGTGAAACTGCCCTCTTGGCACCGTCAGCACTGCCTGTGGTGGCCCGGGCCTGTGGTTGCCTGGGCCTGTGCCTTTCCCTGAAGTGTCTTCCCTCAGTTGTCCTTTGCCCTTGGGTTCTGAGCCCAGCTCCTGTTAGAGCAGGAGTTTACCAAAGCTCTCGGTGCCCCTCTCCTCCTGTGAACATTAAGAGTCAGAACCTGGGTTTATTTTTAAAACTTCCATAGCAATTTTTTTAAAAGTCTGTTCATTAAATTTCTATTTACTATTAGCAGGTCTCTGCTTCCAGTCACCCTGTCTTTAGACTTTCCAAACCACTAGTTATTCAGGATTTTATGTCTGATATAATATTTCTCTTGCAGGAATAATCAGAAGCCAAAAGTTTGACAGTCTCAACATAAACAGTTAAACATAGACTCTAAAATTTAAGAGCTTGATCTTTGTAAGTGTGGGTCTAGGCCTGGCAAAGTACTTAAGCATGTGCTTAATCTTAAGCCCCTGGGCAGCACCGTTAACTTCAACAAAACTCTCCCTGTATTTAAAGTTAAGCTTGTCCTGAAGGATTCTGCTGAACTGGAGCAGGAATACTTGGCATCTTGAAGGATAAAGCCATAAAACCAGCCCAGTTTATTAAGGCAGCTCAGCTTCTTCAGCTGTCGTTAGTTTTAAGAGGATTTTGGAACACAGTGATTTTCTTTGCTTCTGGGGAATCCACTGTTGGCTGCTGCTGTGTAGGTATTTCAGCTGCACTCAGAGAACCTACATTTTGTTATATACTTCAGGAAAAGTTACTTTAAATAAAATGGTGGAGGATTTTCACCTAAACATAATGTCTAAGTTCTGGAAATTTGAAGAATTTTCTTCCCTTAGAGTAGAATCTTGCTTTTTTCTTTTTATATATGAACATCAGAGTCATGATCTGGTCACGACTTTGAAATTTGTAACCCAAGAGGGGCATTTTGTTGTTAGTGGATTTTTTTGGCACCCATTTTGCCTAAAATACATTCTGGGTTGTGAGTTCAGTTAATTAAACATAAAAAGTTGTGCTGATGGGGAGGATTAGATGCAACACCATCTTAGAGTTACAAAAGCCCCATGGGTTTAATAAGATTAAATCCAATTCCTAATAGGGATGGGCACAATACAGAGAGCTCTGGCTCAGCTTTGAGCACTTTTACTTGTGCTGCCCGAGCTTCCAGGGATGAGGGATGGAGAGGGGCAGCAGCGGCCAGAGGGTCAGGGCAGGACAGGGAGCCCTCGGTGTCCCTCTGAGCCCTCATGTGCCCATCTCTGCTGGGGGAGGACAGTGCCTGCAAGCACCAGGATCATTTGGTCTGTAGCTCCACCGAGGCAGCTGCGCTTGTGCCACTGTGAAGCGGCTTTTCAAAAACTCGCTAAATCGCCCTGGAGCACTGCAGCCACAGCGCGGGCACGGGAGGTGTGCCCGTGTCAGCAGGGCCGAGGGCAGCCGGCCTGGGAGTGAGCCCTCGGGGGTGTCGTGCTGCCTGTACTCGGGGTTTTTCCCTGGGCTGAGGGGAAACACTTCGGGAGCCGGGAAAAGCTGGTCGGTAGCACCATCTGCAGGCTGCGAACCAGGGCGGGCGCCGCTCGCTGCGCTCGAGTCCGGCGCTCGCAGGGAAAATCAGGGACTAAAGGCACCTGGAAGAAAGGCAGGCTCGGGAAGGGCTGTGCCAGTGCCGGTTGTTGAGCATTTTCAGTGGGTGCTCCACACCCTGCAGCGGTGCCGTGCCCGGGGAGGAGGGAGGCCCGCGGGGCTGGTGCCAGGTACGGGTGCGGTGCCAGCGCCGCTGGGCCAGGGCTGCTGCCTGGGAATGCAGTGCCTGCAGCTTGTCACCGAGCCTGTCCCTCTGCCCTGAGCCAGCACATCGCTTTGCTGTCCCAAATGGCTGGCTCTGCTCTGAGCTCTGCTTTACTTGAGACTTTTTCCCTGCGAGCTGTAGAAGCCTTCTGAAGTTCAAACCTTGCTCTTCGAGTCTTTCTTCAGCAAGCGGCCTCTGGGGTATCATGTTGTGAGCTGGAGTAAAAGACAACATGAGCAGATTGCGGTCAGGAGATGAAGCTGCAGAGTCTTCTCCGTCCCTGCTTTGCTGCAGCGAGGCTGGTGGCAGCTGCAGGTGCATCAGGGCACAGCTTGGTGCCCCGGCCTCCACAGCATCCTCGTGCAGGGCACGGCGCATCCCAGACCCCAGGGCCCTACAGGGAATGTGAGTGCAGACGCTGGAGACAGCACAGAGGGAGCCGTAACCCCACACTGACCCTCGGCCCTCTTTCCCCTACAGCCCTGGGAGCCTTCCCCCTGCCCCAGCTCGGTGCCACCTGCAGCGCTGCCGCTGCCCGGCCGCTCGCTCGCCCGGCCCGAGGTTGCTCCAGCTCTCTGCAGCAGATGGCACTCTTTAGTTCTGTTTCAAGCCCTCTCCTTCTGGAAGTTTCTCTGGGAGAATCTGTTTTAAAGGGGCCTCAGCACTTTGCCAGCCCTGTTCTCCATGAGGCTTCATGGAAGCCTGTAAAGGCCGCTGGCTCTGGAGGGAGCCGGCGGTGGCAGGCAGGTCCTGCCAGGCCCCAGTGATGTGTTGGCTGCACTTCTGCACAAATTCAACTGGTTTTGTCCGTCTGCTCCTGGATCAGTAACACTGACCCCTCCAGGAAGCCCGCTTGGGACCCAGCTCTTCCAGTACATTCCTGGCTTCTTTAATCCATGGTGGAGAAGGAGAGCCCTTCTGTGTTCTTGACCAACCTTTATTTTGTCACTCCCATCTCACCTTGTGCATCAGACCTACTGTAGGGTCTCAGTTACCTGAGAGAATTAGAAAGTGATGACAACAACCACCACTGCCATTTTCAGAGCCTTTCTGTGTCATGGAGGGGAGAAAAATAGCAGCCACAACCGAAATGAGCCATGCCTTCAGGCTGTGGCATTGGTTGCACTTTATCTGCAGGAATAAGGCTCATATTTAAAGCAGAGTCACTGCATAAGAGCCTCGACTGCATGGGATAATGTGAATCCTGTCACACAAACCGCAGGGACACTCAGTCCATTGCCATCCCCCCAGCCCCTCTCCCTGAGAGGCTGCTGGCCAGAGCTGTAGGGCAGATTGCACAAAGGACTCTCTGCCATGGCTGGGCTGGGCAGGACAGGGGGACAATAAAATGTGTCAGTCAGGTACTTGGCTGGAGTGGCTGCTGGGCAGGGCAAAGTGAGCGGGTGGCACGGAGGGCTGGAAAGGCTGGGCTGCTGGACAGGGAGGGACTGCTGGTGTTCTCTTGGCTTTGTACACTGAGATGTTGTTGTGTCTGACCTTGGCACCAAAGCCAGCTTTGTCACCAACCTCAAGAAAATAGTTGGTTAGAGCCTGGTGCTAAAAACACCAAGGTGAGGTTTGATTCCTGTGTGGGCCATTCACTGAAGAGTAGACTTGGGTGGGTTCCTTCCAACTCAGAATATTCTGTGATGAGAAAAATGTTGTATGGAAAGCCCTGCGACTGGGAAAATGTGCTCCATCCCATGTGACACACTGAGCTGTGGCTCCTTGGGCATCACTGTGTCTATTTCTGTCCTGTGTTTAATTTTAGAGGTCACCACTTCCAGGAAACAAAAATTTTGCCTTAAATTAGGTAAATCTATGTTTTCACACATTTACAGTGGTTATTTCAGGGAAGATCAAAGTTTCCAAGCCATTACTTTATGTATGTGCCTATAGGAAGAAGAGTTTGACTGATTTCGTTGTTTTGGACTATTTGTTTATTTATATGTTTGGCTTTTATTATCGTCCGCTCTTAGATGGGATGCTCTGTTGGTTTTTACTAATTACAAGATGGTTGCTGTTCTGAGCAGGAACTGCTGTCCATGGAAGTACACTACAAGATGTCTCTGCTCCATAAATAGTTCCAAGACTTTATTAAAATGTTTATGTAACCTTAGTTTATGTGCTATAATTCTTTGCTGTGTTGCTTTGAGTAATTCCCAAAGAGAATGTTTGTTCTTGCTTATAAATTCTTTAGTGTGGGAGCTTTGCTTAGGACTTCTTTGCCCTCCATCACTTTCCCTTTCCTCTTTTTTTGGGTAACACTTTGGTAGCATTATGAATTCCAGTCATTAAAACCTAACTTGTATTAGTTATTCACACATCATGAGCTGTAATTGTCTTAAACATGGGAAGGAATAGCTTTGTAGTTTAGCTGATTGCATTGATTTTCTTTTTAATGCACGTGAAGAAACTTTGGAAGTACCCAATCCACCAAACCCTGGTGCAATTCTTTCATGGAAGGTCTCTTTGGAGACCTCTGGGTGGACCTGCTTTGTTTTGGTCAGATCACAGCTCAATAAGATAACTGGTAATAATTGAATGCAGTAAAAATCTGGTGATTTCAGGGGGCACAAAGCACAAGGTAGAGCACAGGTTTTCCTCGCAAGCTCTCTGAAAGCAATACATCTGCCAGTAACTTCTGAAGGCAGCAGGACTGCTTAAGGGCTTTTGCTGACACGTGTTCCATCAGTTTATAAAGCCATAGCCTCGAACATCTGATAAAAATTAAGTGTACTTCTCTTCTGAAGTCATTGCATGGCCACATGCAGAGTGTTTTGACATAAACCCACAGGGCTGCAGTGAAAATGGCTCCATCGGGGTTGGGGGGGGAGGATGGAGGCACCTCCCCTGCTCCCGGTGCCCCGGAACGCTCTGGGCTGGTTCCACACCTTTCATCCCTGGCCTGCTGCAGAGGCTGCTGTGCGGGCCCGAGCTGGGGGAGCTCCCGTGCCGACCCTGCCCACGCGGCCGAGGCTCTGCCGCCCGCGGTGCCCCACGTTCTGCCCAGTTCACATCAGCCTGGAGGAAACATCAGCTTTTTCCTTACCAACACTGAGCGACGTTTTCTGGTGAACCAACGGGTCTGCTGGATTATAAGTCCTTTGAGGTGTTCAAATATGGTATTTTTCCCCATACAACAGAACTAATTAGCATCCTGATTTCTTCGGCGTTACGGACCAGCACATGGGTGTTATCTCAGGGCTACATGGCTAAACCACCTCTACCCCATCTATGACCCTATTATTTAATGTTAATTTTTTTACTGTGTCTGCCTCTGTCTTCAGTCACTGCCCCAGTCTGTCTCTCCTCTTTCTTACCTTCCTCCATCCTCCCACAAATACCCTTATTTTTATATGTAGGCACCTCTGCTAGAGGCAGCAAGTTCCCACTGTGGTGCCTCTCTGCACTATGGGCTAGAAGGTGCTCTTGTTCTCCTTTTATTTTTTCCTGTGACCAATCTGACCACATTCAGTCAGAAGCAGCTGAGGCGGGGAGGGGACAGTGCATGTCTTTGTGGTACTGCTGTCCCCAGGCCGAGCCAGCCCTGCTGCAGAAGTGGCAGTCCTTCAAGAGCCATCAGGGCTTACAGGAGTCTGTAACAGATTTCAGGACAGCCTGCTTTCTCTCTCTCTTCTCTCCCCCCACCTCTGTAAACATATGAAAGAAACATGAGAGAGCATTAAACCACAGAAGACAAATCATGGTCAGAATAAATATACTGTTTGCTAGCAAACTTAAAAATACGCTTGTGGATTCTAATAGCTGTAGGCAAGAGTTGGATATTTATTGCAACCAAGGCTTACTGTGGTTTATTATGTTTATAAAACAGTTTAATACTACTTTTCTTTTAAAATGAGTTTTTAATTTAGAATAATTTTTTAGGATTTGTTTCCAGAGTACAGATGGCTGATCGCTGCGGGGGTGCGGGGTGAGAGGGAGAAATGTGCTTGTGGGTGTGTTTTAAAAGCGCTCCCAGATGGAGTGTATTGAATGAAATTTAAACCATTGCCCTGTGAACTACAAGTGTGATAAATATAATCAGTCAATCCCCAGAACCACGGCGGAGGGGGAGCAGATTGATGGGCACGTGGTGGGGAGGGAGGTGGGTCAGGCAGCCTGGCCACCCGTGCCAGGGCATGGCAGCAGCTCCAGCATGGACTTCTCCCATGGAGGGGTTCCTGATCTGCACCAGTGTGCTGGCAGCATCCCCCACCTCCTCTGCATCCCCTCCAGTCCCTCAGTTCCTCCCAGCACACTGAAAAAAGGGAGAATTCATGCCAAAAAGAAGGCCTGGCTGCTGGAAGTACTGAGCTCTTGGAGCATTTTTCATTTACTCAGTCTTAATTTCTTTCTAAGTGTAAGAGTTTACAGATATCATTGTTCTCTTCCAGAGGTTAGTGTAGTCCAGTCTTTTAAAGCCCATAGATTTCCTTAGAAGGATTTGTTTGTACAGCTTCTTTCCATGTTTAAGGCAAGTAAGCCACGCTGAATAAACTGCACAGACTTTTTGGACAACACAACAGAACAGGTGAAGGAAATGGAGTGAATTTTAATTGCTCCAAAGTTCTGAGATCTTCCAGGCTCTGGGAAAATTTTCAGCAAAAAATGATCAGTAGGCCTTGAGGTGTAGTGTGGGAAAGTGTGTCTGTGGCCTGACGTGCAGATAAATGATGCAGCATTCTCCTTCTGATGGACTGTGGAAGAGGGTGTGAGATGGACATTCACAGTCGCTTCTCTCATTGCAAACACGTAGCAGCTCAGCCTCCTTGGCTTCCTTCCTGCCAACTTCCATCAAAAATAAAGTCATCTCTGCCCTGGCTGAGATAAATGTCTGGCCAGCTCATTTTCCAAAAGGACGTGCTTTGAGCAGGGCTTATTAGAAGGGTGACAGTTTGTCTTTTCCTGGCCAATACAAATTTAAGGCCATGTCCACACTTGCAAATGCTGGCATGTTTGCTCTCACGTTGTCCTTCCACCATGCTTTCACCATGCCTAATGTCTGGGTATAAAATTGCCAGCTAGGCTTCCAGAATATTTGGATTAGATATGCTCCAAGCAAGGCTTGCTGGTGCTCTCCTGCCTGCTGTCAGCATGGACAGGAATCACAGGCACGGTGGCTGTGGCTGGACAGCCCCTCCTGCTGCTGCACTGACTGCCCACGGCTGCCCGGTTCTGGTGCTCCCTGCTGGGCTCTGGCACTTTCTGCCCAGTTCTGGTGCTCCTTGCCGGGCTCTGGCTCTCCCTGCCCGGTTCTGGTGCTCCCTGCCTGGCCCCAGCTCGTCCTGCCTGGTTCTGGTGCCCCCTGCCCAGTTCTGGTGCTCTCTGCTCAGCTCCAGCTCTCCCTGCCCATCTCCAGCTCTCCCTACCCCACTCCCTTGCTCCCTGCCCATCTCCTGCTCTCCCTGCCCAGCTCCTGCACTCCTTGCTCAGCTCCAGAGTTCCCAGCTCCGGCTCCAGTGCTCCCTGCCCATCTCCAGCTCTCCCTGCCCAGCTCTTGTGCTCCCTGCCTGGTTCCCGTGCCCAGCGGGCGGCTTGCCTGGCAGGCACTGCCTGTGCACACACTGTGGAGCTCATTTGTGAGCCTCTTTCCAGCGGCTGCCTTTGTTCTGCTCGCAGCACGTGGGTGTTTTGGGGAAGGCTCACTCGGAGCAGCGTGCCAGCTGGCCAGGGCCGTGTGTGGCCACCGGTGCTGCTCCGGAGGGCTGGGACCTGGTGCCAGGCGTGCTCATTTACATCGCTCGATACATTTTCAGCTGACGTTCTGCTGAGAGGATGTGGGAGATGTACAGTCTGGTGCAGCAAGGATGTGCAGCAGTACTGGTGGCTCCACTCAGAGTTAAAATGGACTTTATCTGATGATCTCTGAAAATCTCAGCAGATCAGCGTGAGGGATAACAGGAGGACATCTCTTGGGATGGGGCTTTGAACAACTGGTCTAGTGGAAGGTGTCTCTGCCTATCGCAGGGGGTTGAAAGTAGATGGCCTTGAAGGTCCCTTCCAACCCAAAGCATCTTATGATTCTCTGTAGTTTTCCACAGTTTCAGCTGGCCAACTTTCTGAGCTGAGATGGAGGATGTTTCCCGGTGCCATGATTTATTTGAAAAGATTCTGCCGACAGTGATGCAGCAGAAAGGGACCTGGGGGTCCTGGTTGATGGCCAGTGGGATCTGAGCCAGCAGTGCCCTGGAGCCAGGAGGGACATCCCTGTCCTGGGGGCACCAGGCCCAGCAGCGCCAGTCGGGCCAGGGAGGGATTGTCCTGCTCTGGGCTGGGCTGGGGCGGCCTCACCTCCAGTGCTGGGGCAGTTTTGGGTGCCTCAATATACAAAGGACATTTAGGCCATCAGAGAGTGTCCAAAGGAGGCCACGAGGATGGGGAAGGGCCTTGAGGAGAAACCACGTGAGGAGCAGCTGAGGGCACTTGGTCTGTTCAGCTGGAGGAGACTGAGGTCAGACCTCATTGTGGCCTTCAACATCCTCCCGAGGGGCAGTGCAGGGCAGGTACTGATCTCTTCGTTCTCATGACCAGGGACAGGGCCCAGGGAACAGCTGGAGCTGTGTCAGGGAGGGTCAGGCTGGACAGCAGGGAAAGGTTCTTCCCCCAGAGGGTGGTGGGCACTGCCCAGGCTCCCCAGGGAATGGGCACGGCCCCGAGGCTGCCAGAGCTCCAGGGGCGTTTGGACACCGCTCCCAGGCACAGGGTGTGACTCTTGGTGATGTCCTGTGCAGGGCTGAGGGTTGGACTCGATGATCTTTTGAGGGTCCCTTCCAGCTCAGGACATTCTATGATTCTGTGGTGGCAGTTAGCAAATGGCTTCCGTTTCAAGTATGTTTGTTGTTGCTGATAAGTAGGAATGCAGTCTCAAAGCCTAGAAAGAAGCTTCCCGTGTTGTCACAGAGCTGTCATTCAGATTTGCAGAAGGATTTGTGTCGCATAAGGACCAGGGCGCTCGGATGACAGAGAGCATCACCGTGGCTGGCATCCTTGTGGGTAGCATCGTTAATAAGTCTAATTGCGTTGTAGGGCTGCAGTTTCCTATGCGAAATGCTATTTTTCACCAGCTCTATCAATTCCTGGTGTGTACTAACACTTGTGTATCTGATGCCTGGTGTGGTCACGTTAGGCAGGAATGAAGTAGCTGTTCTTTAATTACATGGAGGTTTGCTTTGTGGAGAAGCAAACCTGCCCTCCAGGTGAACATAATCCTTGCAATAATAATGGATTTAAACCTGTACAGACCTATAAGCAAACTTTGTAAATGAGCTGAAGATAGGACCATAATTAGAAGGAGACATTCTTAAAACTTTATAAGGGCTGTTTGGTCATACATAAATTAAAAGTGGAATTTAGCATATTTAAGAAGTAAAATTGTCATGGAAGACATGCAATGCAAAAACCATAAACTTGCTGTAACTTGGCAGTGTCAGCACGCCAAGTTGGGCTCTAGACAGTTTGTGCATAGAATCTCTGGATTATTATTAGCATTACTGGTAGTTTCTGTTGGAGCATTCCTGAGTGGACTCAGTTTTGGTGGTGTAAGAAAGCTGTCAGCCTTGCTGTTCATGTTTTGTTTAAAATAATTGCTCCTTGCACTTCACCTCCCTTTTCAAAGGAAGTGTAAATTTTGCTAACCAGTGGTGAAAATTCAGGCTATGATATTTGTAGTCCTGTAGACAATCAAACCAAGGCATGGGATGGCTGCAGAATTTATCCATAAAACAAGTCCTGGAGGCTTAGCTCAAAACTCTAAACCTGATTCTAATTTGCTTTATGAGTCTCAGTTTTTCCCATGTGTGAAATGGAGATCTCTCTTTGGTGAGGGAAGCTTTGATCAAGCCGACACCTTTAAGAGTTCCGCAGTGTTCCCTTGCTCTGCATCAAACCATTCCCGTGCTCCTGAGCCAGAGGATGCAGCTCCACTCCCCGCGTGCCTCAGATGCAAACAGCAGGATCTCTCGTCTGCCAACAGGTAGAGTTCTTCGGAAAGCAGAGCTGCCATATGGAGAACAAGAAGTCCACGTGTTCTCATAGTAATAGAAGCCTCAGCCTGTTGCCTGCACATCTTGGTCAGCCTTTTTCTTGGTCCTTCCGTGTGTTGCCTCTTTGGATACAAATCTTGGTCCCTTTTGCTCCCTGCCTATCTTGTAGCTTTCCTGAACCTGATGTAATACACTTTCCCCCCTTCTTTCACCAAGGTCTTTTGATTTGTCTTCATTTTGTTTTAAACTCTGAAACACTGGTAATGCAATTGTAGAGCTAAATAAACACTGTACTATGTTTGGGGATATTGCTTTCAGGAAAAATGGTCCAGTGCACAAATTGATAGTGGAGTGTATTGCACTTAAGAAAGATAGACTGTGCACTTACTGCTTGCTGGAGAAAACACTGTGAGAATTTCTGGTTCTATTTCTTTTTTTTTTTAAGTTTAGATTTTTAGTCATCTATTTTTAGAATACGAGTGCAGTGTGTAAAAGATCAACATCCATGGAGACATTATATTTTGAAAAGCACATGTTGTCGTCTCCGTCATTTTCCAGGGCGCTTCCTGCAAGAAATCCTCGAGAAGCCTCAAGCAATCCCATCTTTTTTTTTATAAAGCTTATGGTATGTCTTTTTAGGAAAAAACCACAACTGGTTTCTTGTGATCTCAGTACCAAGGAAGATGAATAGTAAGGCTTTTCACTGGCTGCTTTTTATCTTGTCTCTAAAGGGGGGTCAGTGACAAAAGGGAAGAGGACAACGACCACTTTTCCGTTCTACCACCCTTGTTTCTCTCTCCTAACTTTTTCTTCCTTTTTTTTAGCTGGGTGCCCATCTGTCTTTTGATTCTAAGGGCCTTGGGAGCAGGAGCTGTGCTTCCTTGAGTGTCTGCAAAGAAACGTGGTATTGTGAGTGTGCCATGGAGAGACAGCTGAAACCAAACCAGCCCCAGGAAGGGGTCACTTTCCATACCCCGTCACTCAGGTGCACCACCCTCCACTGCCAGGTCAGGGGGCAGTTTGAAGAAGATGTGAGGAGAGGGGACAGGCAATGAGAGCACTTTAAAGACACACAGCTGTGGAGGTAACAGTTCCCTGGGTGGAGTTGTACCTGGGAAGAGAATACATCCAAGATTTCTGCTTCTTCAGGCCTAAGTCTGTACTGCTTGATCAAGGGCTGGATGTGTTATTTGAAGTAGTAGCAGGCTCATAAATCTCCATTTTCTGGTTGCTTTAGGGATCCGTCCATACCTGGTGTAACACCTGGGTAGTGTAAAAGCTGTGCAGCGCTGCCTGGATTGCAGTCTCCAGAGGAAATACTGAGCTGTGGGTATTTCTTACCCATGCACGTGGTATTCCAAGCTCCCAGTCTGCTCCTCTCCTCTTTCAAGCAGCTCCTGGTCCTTAGCAGGCAAATACAGTCTTGATTCTAATGTGTTTGGCCCCTGAAAAGAAAACCCACAGGTGCTTGCATGACTTTGGATTGAGCTTTTTCATTTATTCTCATGGAAGTTTTTCTTTCTGAGAAGTCCAGAACTGTGATCCCAAGAGACCGGGAAGTGTAATTCACTCCACAACATCACGAGGTTCTTTGTTAATTTTTAAGGGAAACATTTCCAGTGTCCCACAGAGGCTCTGAGCCTGTCCCCCCACTGGAGGTTAATGAGACCTTTGTTACACGTCGCATCTTCCTTCCAAAGAAGGTCACCATTTATATTGCTACCAAATGGTTCTTGGAAAGGACGCGCTGCAAACTCTCAAATTGCAACAGCAGGAGAGCCAGAACAATTTGACTGGTGGTCAGAAGGAGTCAGAAAGTCATTTTGCACTCACAAAAAAGGAGCTGTCTCTGCCTGCCCACCTGGAGCTTCGGCATCTCAGGCATTGCTGCACTGCCCAAGGTTAAATAAACTGTGCTTCATGGTGGTTTTAAGTGCTTCATCCTACTTTCATGGCATCAAAAAAAATCATTAAAAATACAGCCTGGATATTTGCAGAGTGTCTTCTGTGGTGGCAGCTCTCTCTGGTTATCAGCTGGTTTTGTCTTTGCCCACTGCAGGCAGAGGCAACTCAGCCAAGTGCCCCACACAGCTCCAGTTGTGTTGTTGGAGCTGCAGTGGTCTGAGGAAACAGTGGGGCAAGGGCTGGAAGGAGAGATAATATTTGTGCTGGAATAATTCAAACCTGGTTTTTATTATGTCTGTTTTCACTGGAGCTTCTGCCTGGCACAAAGAGCTGCCAGCAAAGCCGGGCCCCGTGGATGAGGAATCGCTGCCTCTCCCTTATGCCAGGCGTACCATGAATGAGGAACAGATCTTGGAGCTCCAGAGCCCTCTCTGAATCAGGGAGACTTCATGGAAGCTAAATGCCTGTGAATGTTCATGATGTGATGTTCTTAACAAGGTCTGTTTCTTTTGAGTAGGTTCCATTTTAACTTCTAATGGGTAAGAGAAAACCACTTGAGTAGAAATGCATGTTTTTATCATTAACTTCTGTAGCCAAGATTGCTTTTCTAGAAGAACTAGATTTACTTTCACATCTCTTTCTTTCTTCCTCTCATTTTCTGTCAGAATTCACTATGTTCACCCTCACTGTGGCTTTATTATCTCACTGCCAAAATTAAAATCATACTGATGCTAACTGATTTTCTGGTGGTTGTGGTGACAGATCTGTGATGTTTAGAGGTTTGCATTCCTGCCCTCCCTCTGAGCTCCCCCTCCCCTCAGGGGTGTCCGTGCCAAAGAACAAGCTCTTTGCCTACGGCGTTCATCGTTGAACCTTCAGATCAACCAGTTAATATTCAAAACATTTTCTATTTAAATTAAAAACTTACTTATCCTTAATCTCCCTGTTCCCCACAAAAATCTCAGGCTCAACCTCTTATGCTTCAAATCTAAACCCAAGGGTAAATGATCTTTACTGTAAGAAACTAATCAGATGGAGGAATTTACTTAATAGAGAAATTTTTTGAAATGGATCTCTTTGATAATAAAAAATGAGAGCCTCAAAACACTTTTGTGCTTTTTGAAGTCTTAGCAGAAGGTATCAATAGACATCTTCAGTGGTAAGGATTTAGCCTGAATTTATTGAAATCCATCTATTAGGCCTGAGCCTGTTGTCTTCTGGGGGCAGCTGGGTCCCCCTGTATTATTTATGACTCCTTGAACATCTCAGATAGAGTCTCAGATTTACGAAACAGAATTATGTTTTGGCAAGTGTCCCATGTTTATGCTGCTCATATGCCCTGTATTTATATCTGTGTAACTCTGGAGAAGTGCTGTCTGCTGAATTGCTGGGTTAATGCAGCGCAGTGTCACTGCAGGAAGGTATTTCCTTCATGGATACCATCTAGAAAATCCCCGAGGATTGTTTAAGGATGGCTCTCTATATTTCCTTTTAAAGGCTTTGAAAAGGAGATTACGTACTGAGCAGCATTAGGTAAACTGGAAAGGAGAACTGAACATTTCAAAATGTTTAAACTTTGTTTCTTAATGTAGTGTTTAGAGGCAAATTGCTTTTGTTTTACTTCTCAGCCTTTTTTCAGTCCTTCCTCTCCTACCTGCTCTTCCTCACCTGCCCTGTACTCAGCAGCAGTGAAGGAGGACATAAGAGAATACAAAAGGATTAGAAAAGTTAACCCTAATTCTAAAAGTTATAATTCTGGAAAAAAAGAAAAGGAAAATTTTGTGAACATTAAAGTTACTCCTGCTTAGAAGGCCGAGAACAGGATGGGCTCTGCTTGGGGGGACTGTGGAGTGGAGGGAAAGCAAAATGGGGATGAAATAATGTACTTTGCTTTCTTTTCATTACTCTTTTTATGTGCTTTTTCCCTCCTCGTCCACTTCCTCCAGTGAAAGACCATTTTTTCATCAGGCATTTCTCCATACCTTCTCTGGGGAGTAGCAGTATTTTCCTCCATCCCTCTAATCCACTTCCCCCCTCTGCCCGTATTTCACACCTCTGAGAAAATCCAGAGGCACTTCATTCCCTACCTCTGGTCGGCTGGGCAGGAGTGTCCCCAGGGACTGGGACTGAGAGCTGCTGTGCCCCAGGGGACAGAGCCTCCCTGCAGCTCTGTTCCTTGAGCCCAAAGACTTCAGTCCCAGGCCTCCAGGCTGCCTGTTGCCAGGCTGGCCGAGCTCTGGGCACCGTGTGCCAGCAGATTCCACAGCCTGCTGAGGCCATTAGCATCCCTCTTTCAGGGTTTCCATTAGGTCTTGAGAGGGCTGTAGTGCACTGCTGGAATGTCAGCAGAAGGTTTTAATTTGGGACTCATACTGGGAAATATGTCTACAGAGCTTTGCCCAGAAAAGGGTTAATGTGACAGGCCCAGACTTCTGATGGAGTAAAGCAGGAAAAACTATTTCCATCACGGTAAATAAAAGTGCATTAAAAAGACATTTAGTCATGGGAATAAAAGCTAAAGAAACACATGCTACATTGGGATGGTTTATATTAGTGTCATTAACTCCTATGTTTTGGAATAACTCCCAGATGAAGGATTATGCTGAAAGTAGGAATTAATGGCACTAATGTAAGCCATTCCGTGGAGTGTGCATTTCTACCTTTGATTTCCAGCACACAGTGAGCAGTTGGTAACGCAGCGGAGCTGTTGGACAGAGCACAATTAAAGTTAGCATGAACAAGCCTTGCTTTGGGCCAAGGGAGCTTTATCCTGTGGAATCGAGACAGCTGGGAGGAGGATGGAAAATCGTTAAGTAACCTCGTGTAACCTACCATTAAGGTCTTGAGCTTCTCAGAAACCAGGCACCTTCGTGCAGAGAAAAATGCAGTGTGGAGTGGCATGCAGCCCGCAGGCCTCAACAGGGACGGAAAAGGCCCTTCCCGAAATTCTTACAGTGTGTGCAGCCTAAAACGAGCAAGGGCCTTTGCAGCTTCCAGGGAAACCTTTCAAGCAAAGGAACATTATTTGCTGTGGTGGAGCACAGCTGAGCTCCCTGGTGAGTGCAGAGGGAGCAGTAGCAGTTGGCTCCTTGCACTGCCAGATCTGCTCTTTGGGGAGTTTTAGGTCAATAAATGTGAATTTTACCAAAGAAATGACCTGTAGGACATCAGTAAGTGACTCAAGAATAGATGCTTATTTTTTTCCATTAGTTATTTTTAATCTCTTCACTCAATTCAGTGTTTATCACTGTTTAGGATGGGATGTTTAAAAGTATGTGAGCACTTTAGAAAGAGAACTACAAGAACTACATCCATCCTTGTGAAAGCCCCATCTGTAATATTTATATTGCTATACTATCCTTTATGTCTGCTTGAATAACCCTTTAGAAACTGCCACCTCTCGAGCACAGAGCCCATGGTCCCAAATACTGATGGTCCTGCCTTGCTGCCAGCAGCCTCCTTGGTCCGTGAGGGTGTTTGGACTTGACCATTAATTATTTCTTTTTTAAAAATAGGATTGTAAGTAGTGATTCAGTTGATTTGAGTGTGTAGAAAAACAGATCAATACTTTTTTTAAATCTAGGCAGAGTATCCCAGTTCTTTCTAGTAGTACTCTGAAAAGTTTAAGGGAATAGAAGACATGCGCTCATGGCTGTGTGACTCTTAAAAGTTGAGGTTTTGATTATAGAAGGATACACACAAAAAAGCAGACCCTTAATTTTTATGAATGTGCTAACTTTAACATTGGACTGGAGACATTTTTATTTTAACTAACTGTGGTATTTCTTGGTTCGTACCTAGTTTGAGATAAATCCAGCTTTGGTTCATTCCCTTCTCCTTCCTCAAAGTCTGAGGTACATACACATGTTGGTGCTCTTGAGGAGCCTGCTTAGATTTTGTCATTACTGTCTAATGTCTGTAGAGGTATTAATGCCTACAGAGGCATTAAAAATAGATCTTTTTTATCTTTGTAGATCTTTACAAGTCTCATGGCCTGTAAAACCTCTCCCACAAGGGCTGCAGTGTTCAGTGGTGAACCCTGCACATGTTAGTACTGACTCCTCCTTTCCTCTTCTTATTTCTGCATCCATTTGAATAAAAGGAGATCATAAAGAATCCTCCCTCAGCATTACAATTTTATGTATTTTAATTTGGGGATCTCTCTGCTTAGAGCAAGTGTATGTGAAACTGTGAAATTCTGTGTTTTGATTAACTTCTAAGGCCTAACTAAACTTTGAAATGGAAACTAACTTTGCTGAAAACAGAAAGCTTCTTAGTTTCTGGACTAATCCTGGAATTACACACTGGATTTGCTTCATGGAAATAAGCGTGCATAAAACATTACCTCCGCTAAGTAGGTTTGCATTGTTTGAAGAGGCCCGGGAACAATACCTGACTTTAACCCTTGCCATGTGTGGCTGCCTTTGTCCCTGAGCAGGGCACTGAGGTCAGTGGAGCTGTGGGTCTAAGGCAGGTGTGCTCCCCACCCACGTGGGGGCTTTCGCATTGCCTTGGCTCAGAACCCATGGTTATGTGTGAGGTGATTAAATCAATTACAAGGTAACTGCAAAAACCCGCAGCCTCTGGGCTGTGTCACTGCTGCTTGCTGTGGCTCCAGGCCGAG
The DNA here is from genome assembly GCA_013389985.1 of Dryoscopus gambensis. Classification (NCBI taxonomy): domain Eukaryota; kingdom Metazoa; phylum Chordata; class Aves; order Passeriformes; family Malaconotidae; genus Dryoscopus; species Dryoscopus gambensis. Next base: position 425,874 of record WEIT01024720.1, on the reverse strand, counting down.
CTGGCTGGTGTAGGACGGGGTGGGATTGTGTTCCAAGCCCTTCCCAGCCCTGTGCATTCACCAGGCCGTACTCGAAGGTGCTGTGCCCCTGAGGTGTGCGGGGGTGTTGGGTACAGCCAAAGCATCCATTTGCTGGCTCTCAGCTGTAGATGCCGACCTTGGAGATGAACGTATCTCCATGGGGAGCACGGCTGGAACACCCCTGGGACGGTGTCTCGGGCTGAAGGTCTGTCAGAGTGCAGTGGGATCCCCTGGGGATCACAGTGACATGCGCCGTGTCGCGGGAGCTGCTGGGGCTGCCCCGTCCTGTCCTCCTGCTGATCCTCAGCATGGTCCTGTAAGACTGCAGAAAGGTCTGGAAAGCCCTTTGCTTCATGGAGAGGCTGGGACACGTTTGGGCAGGGAGCTCCTCCTTGGCATGGGCACTGCTGAAACACATGAAGGGATTAATAATCCTCCACTAAAGTGTGTCAGCTCAGGGGACACGGACTTGACTTTGTCTCTGGTTTAGGCTCAGTCTGTCCACAGAGACCTTCTCTTTTCTCTGCCTCATTACCCCATTTGTGAAGCACCTATAAATTCTGCTTTTTCTGGCCGGGATTTTGTGCTGTTTAATTCCTTTATGCCTGTGGTGGCCTTGGATAGTGCGGTGAGGGGTCCATGTAGGTTCAATAAATAAATGATGAATACGATTATTTCTCTTCTGTTGCATATTTACAAGGCTGTGTTCTCTTCTGCACCATATTTAGTGCAGAATTTGTAATGCATTATGCTGCAGCATTTTTCTAATGGCTTCAGAAAGGTCAGGGCGATTTCATTTTTTCACTGTATCCTTTATGTATGCTTAGCTCTGAATTTGAGATAAAACTGGCTTTGCTGAGTTGTGACTAAATGCCAGAAAAAATATGTTCAGTTCTAAATTCAGCTTCACTTCCCCCCCTTAAATACATAATTCTTTACAAGTATCTTAGAAGTCTTTTCCAACCATAATGATTCCATGATTCTTCACAAGTGAATTTAGAGGCAAGTAGTTTACTTTGGGGTGATTGTACACTACAGCCACAGCCCATCCTCCTTCTCATGCCTGTCATCCTGGAGAAAATGGCTTTGTTTTTTGTTGTTGTTGCTTTATGATTTAATGTTCAAGTGTCTCATCAGTTTCTCAGTGTCAATACCTTCCCCTGCCATTAAGCACTCAGAAGAGGGAAGGAAGGAGGGAACATATATCTATAATTTCAGAATACCTTATGTAGATACTGACATTTACCACCATGCCCTCAAAAAGCAGAGATTTGAGTATCCAACGGCTCTGCCTGTACAGCTCTGGCCAGGCATGCTTAGCTCGAGCAGTGAAGAGTTCTGAACATCTTCAATATTTATGCTTCACAAAGCAGTTATCCTCAGTTATCCTTTTAGCAAGTCCCATTTCTCCGTGTTCTGTCATGGGCTCATTTATACCAGGCTGATTTAGTGCTAACTGGGGAGATTAGATTGCCCTGCTTGATGCTGTCAGCTAAAACTGAGTCAGTGTCTGTATACTGTGGCCCAATTGCTCAAAGCACCTTACCCTTTTCTGTATTGCTCATTCTATTAGCTACAAAAGCCTTTCTCACCCGGCTTTTGTGCCGGGGTCAATTAGCTCCTGAAATAGCTCATATAACACAAATAATCATGGCAGCGCTAATCCTTTGGGCCAGCTCCACACAATGGCCACTTCTGGCCCCGAGGACAAAGAGGGCTGTTTATCTTCCCTGCACACAGGCTCCAGGACTTTGCCCAGTCATTTGCAGAAGAATTTATTATCGCCGAGGTCAGAGGTGGTTTGCATTGGAGGAGATTTCCTACCTTGCCACCATATGGGACGTCCTTGTCTTATTCCTGTAGGATCAGGCAGCGCTCCAGGTGAATTGGATCACAAATAGACACGTTCAAATAATGCTATCTTAGGTAAACACGGACCTGAAAGACATGTAGACTAACGCAGCACATTTAATGGTCCTCCTGGTGTCAGCAGAGAGGATTCCAGCAGGAGTGATGCCTCCTCCAGCCTGGAGCTCCTGCAGCAGCAGTCACAGCAAAAGGTTTCACAAAGGACAAAGCCTCCAGACAGGGGTGGAGTCTGGCTGGACTGGATCATGCCCGAGCTCCTACACTCAAAGTAACTTGATTTTTTGTCTTTTTTGCTCCTAACACCTTGGAACAAAGAAAAGAACTGCTAGAATCAATTAATAGTAAGAATTTGCTGTGTGTCCACAGAATGAAGACAGTTACCCCCAGCCTAGGATCCTGCAGGTTAAAACTGGCTTTGAGTTGCATGTTTAGATTTGAGTATTTAAATCCTTTAGAAAGAGACAGGAATGGAAATGCTGACAACGTTATGCTGCAGTTAACCTGGAAGCCTAAACACTGCACTCAATCTTCCTGGGCAGACACGATCCACATTTGATAAAGCATGAAAAGTATGAAGAGCTGCTCACCAGACAGGAATGAAGAGGTGTTGACTTCCTTCATCTTAAATATTTCTGCTGGCCTTTTAGCACCATAATTGGCATGCAGAAGGGAACATCATATCCAGATAATCCCTATGGCTCTTTCCTTTGCAGAAAGAGCTGTGGTTCCTCTAGAGGTGTTAGCATGCCTGTAGGACAGGAGAGGGATGATTTATAGGCCTGATCCATGAAAACAGCACTTCCCACTGAGCACTTTCCAGGTTCGCATACCTGTTAATTTCCCCTATTGTTCATTTGTTTTTCCCTGTGGTTGGTCTTTCTCCACAAGAATGATTTGCCTTCTCACTGCATGAGACATGATCTACCATTAGTTCTGGGACAGAGGGTTTATATTTCTCTCGCATTTTTGAGTTTTAAAATTTTTTTTCTACCTCATACCCCAGGAAGCCTCGTGCTTCCCGAGCAGTTGTTGCTGTTGCACTCTTGTGGCCTGGAGCTCATGATTTTGTGAGCCCTGAGCTTGCTGCAGGATTTCTAAAGGATGGGATCATCCCAGCACTGTGGCTGCAGACCTGGCGTGTGCTGGGAGCTTCTGGAGCCAGAAGCTTCAGCAGATCAGTGGGGTCATGAGGAGAGAAGTGTGATGGCTTTTAAAAAGTTCCTTTCCATTGTTAGTCAGTGTTAGCCAATTACAGATCATCCTTGCTGGGAGTCTGGACAGGGGCTGTGTTGCCTTTCTGTCTCTGCAGTCCCTCTTATCTTCCCAGAGTACTGTATGAATTTGTCCCAATGACTTTTATTTCCATAGTTCCTTTTCCTGTGCTTTCCCCAGTCTAGTTTTGCCAGACTTTTTTCTCTCCTTGCTGATGAGAAGAAAAATCACAGTAACTTTTCCTGCTCATATAAACACTTTGAGATGAAAGTGGATGAGAAGAGAACATGGCAAGCGAGTTGTACCCACAGTGTAACAACCATTACACCAATTGCTTTAGTTTAGTTCACTCCTGGTAATAAGAGCTGCTAAACTTTCAAGGCTCAGCATCAAGGGAACTATCTTTTAAAAGAATAACAAGAAGATATGTTTTAAAATATCTCCTTCAGCCTTGGACAAATCTAAGGGTAGATGACATGTTAGCCTCTAGGGACTCAACTTTCTGAAGCAAGTTTGGATGAGCTTCCCCAGCTACTTTTTCATTAAAGAGGAGTGTATAGTGCATGTTCAGAGTACATTAATGACTACATCATGAGTAATAAATTAGGTTAAGAGCTGTATGTGATGCTATCAGATCGTTGTAGCCATACTGCTTTCATTCTCTATTTTTAAATGACTCTGGAGTCATATCTAGAGAAAGTTGAAAGCCTCTGAGGCCAGAGGGGAAAAAAAAAAAGCTGGATGGCTGACTGGGAGAGAATAGCATTAAACTTCTGGAGAGAAGAAATAAGGCTTCATGGTTTTTATTTCTCTCTCACCCGATTTTTGTGCATTGTATCTGCATCTAAACTCCAGTGTGAGGAGGAGTGTGTTCCTGAAAAATGGAGAGAATGTGCAGCGTGGAGTTAGCTGAGCTCATGCAGTGCAGTGTAAAATGGGCATTTTGGAAACAACGGGAGCAGAAGGGAAGGTGTGCACTGAAACGTGGCTTCCCTTCCATAACCTGCTGGCAAAATCCACTCGGAGCTGACCTGGGCCCCAGGCAGGGCTCGGCTGGGCATTGGTGCTCGCTGAACGTGCTGGCTTTGTTCTGTTCCGAATCTGCCCTTCCCTTCACGGCCACCACTGCCACCACACTGCCCTGGGAATGCCAGGGCTGGGTTTGTTCTGTTCCGAATCTGCCCTCCCCTTCACTGCCACCACTGCCACCACAGTGTCCTGGGAATGCCAGGGCTGGGTTTGTTCTGTTCTGAATCTGCCCTCCCCTTCACTGCCACCGCTGCCACCACACTGCCCTGGGAACGCCAGGGCTGGGTTTGTTCTGTTCCGAATCTGCCCTCCCCTTCACTGCCACCACACTGCCCTGGGAACGCCAGGGCTGGGTTTGTTCTGGTCCTGATCAGCCCTCCCCGT
>WEIT01024720.1:350415-421337 GCA_013389985.1 Dryoscopus gambensis | reverse complement strand
GCCAGGGCTGGGTTTGTTCTGTTCCGAATCTGCCCTCCCCTTCACTGCCACCACACTGCCCTGGGAACGCCAGGGCTGTCCCCAGGCTGGCTGTGTTTATTGCTGGTTCACATCTTAGTGCAGCTCCTGTCCTGCAGCCTTTCCTCAGCAGTGATGTGGGAACAGCCAAGCCTTCGTCTAATCATTTAGAAAATCAGCTGAATTTAGTGACTAAAAAGATTACTTTGGTCTGAGATAGATCCTTCCCACATGCTCTTCTCCAGTACTTGTCCACCTGGTTGAGTTGGCCAGTAGTCAAGTGTGTTAGAGAACAAAATCCTACATGAGAACGTTGACCTTTTCTTTATTAGACATCTAATTTTATCCCAAGGGTTAGGGCAGTTTTTCTTTAGGAAATGTGCTTCCTCATCTGTTTTTGTGTATTCCAAAAATTGTTGCTACAGAGTTCCCATCTCCATTTATTCTCCTTTACCATAAAAAGACCCAGCTTCCCTTGGACAGAAGATAATTTCATTGATAGCCTTTAAAGGTTTCTGACATAATCCCATGTACTGGGTTATTTTTTTCTGTTTCAAGCCATTCTGGGTCAAGTGTCCCATGCACAGATAAAAAATCTGGCTGATACATTATTTCAGCTCTCAAACATTTACCTGGGGGAAACACACTGGCATAGGTGAACTGAGTTCCTTTTTTGGAATTGGAAAAGTTCTTTAATGATTATAAATAACTGACAGAATAAATGCATGTTTTAAGCAGAATTAGCTGTTTGGTTTGCATTTTGTAGTGAAAGAGGATGAACTTGTGTAAAAATACAGATTTTGAGCATTATAGTCTATTTTTATCCTGGCTTAGATCACTGAGAGTGGTGTGTAAACAGTGCCCCAATTATTTCCAAACAACACAGCATCATCCTGCCACCTGTTTAAACAGAATTTCACAACTGACAGTCATCCCCTAAAAGAGACTCTCTTGTAGGACATATTTGTTGTCCAGAGTTGAGAGTGTGAAATTACGTTCCCATGGGCTTTTGTGTCCAGTTGTGCCTCTGGCTCTGCTTTGTGTCTCCATTTATTCCCTATAAATTGGTGTGTATCACTTGCCTGTCTCCCAGGAATGTAGTGAAACGTGGTGTTTGCAAAGCTGTTTGGTTAAAGAGATTATTCCCAATAAAAGCTGGTTCTAAACATCTGAAAAAACTGGACAACATTCAGATCCCAGATGGACACCGATGGCTTGTGTCCCTAATGGTTATTGACAGCAGGAATTGGGGCAGGATTTTCATAAGGGCTAAAACATGGGAGGTTTCCTCATCTGCCTTGAATTTGGGTTCTGTAAATCACTGCATTTTTTTGACGCCTGAGCTCTTCCTTGGCACACAGCTGTAAAACAAGTTATTTAAGGGTGAGGTAGCCTGTGGGTTTAGAAAAGCAGGAGATTCTCTGTGGTTCTTGGCTGTGGCACAGCTGTACAGGACAAATCCAGGCCATCCCTGCTTGCCCCACCAGGTGCCTCGTGGCATGGCAGGGTAAGGGTGGGTGACTGGAATGGAGCAGAGGATTCCCTTAAAACCTGCACACTCATTTCCAGTGTTTAGAAGGGAGGAGGGTTTTTTCATGCTGTGAAGACCTGCCTGGTCAGTATTTCCAGCTAGCTCAACAGCCCCATGAGCTTTAGTCCCATCAGCACTTCCCTCGGATTTACAGCAGAGCACCTTTGTCTTCTGCTAACACCATAATGCCAGTCGATGTAGTTCCTCCCAGTAATTTTTAGAACAGCTCACAAATTAGGGGAAGAGGGGTGTTGTGGTGAGTGTTTTCAGAGAGATGATTCGGGCTGGCAGGTGGCTCCGTGCCACGCTTGGTCCCCTCACCCTCCTCGTGTCCCCGGGCTGCCACAGAGCCTGGTGCTGGCAGATTACAGCACTGAGCTCGTCATTTGTGATTTATTTGAGCCTGAGTCTCCAGCCTGCTGAGCCTTCCTGGGCTGGCATCAATCCTGGCACACTGCAATTCCTCAGAACCTGCAGTCCATCCGATGGTTCGATCTGTGAGGAATTTAGCTAGAGGCGCTTAGACAAAAAAGAAATATTGTGGCTGGGGAAGCATTTAAGTTAGAGGAGGTAGCCAGGGCTGTTTTATTACTTAGACCTCTGTCACCTGTGATGACCCATGAGAGTGGGGAATATTGATCGCTTGTCACTCACGGCGTTCAGTAGATTGCATTGACAAAGCTTGTCAGGCCTCTAATAGTGGGGTGAGTGGCCTTGGCTGCCACCCCGGGGAAGGCTCGACAGTGCCTATTACGTGGCAGCCTTAACTCCTGCAGAACTGGGAGTGAACGTTGACAGAAGGGAGGGAATCACTTTGTAGTTACAAGCGCCCTTTCCTGCTCTGTGCTTTGTTTTGGGTTTAATTTCCTTTACTTTTCACCCTGCTGTCCTTATCAGCCACGCTGCTTTTGCTGAGGCAGGGAAATTGGGTTGATACTCGCCTCTTCCATCGCTATCTCCAGTACTGGCATGAACATGGGAGGTTTTGGAGAAGCTGTCTGGTCCCTCAGTCCTAGAGTATATTGCAACATGTTCTTACAAACAGGATAGAGAGAGAGCGATACAGAGCCAGAGCTGAGCGTGATACCTGCAGCACTTAAAAATACAGTTATCAATCACCGTGGAGTGAAGGTTAGTGAACCGTAGCAGATTTGTGTTTATCCTCAGATCTCTGTCACTGCCACCAGCTCTTGTTACAAAGATAGAAACAAAGAGTGGTGAATTTATCTTGCTTTGGCTTTATCTTCCCTGGCATCTTGGTGTAGGATTGGGACTATTTTATATATATGTATATATATATATATACACACACACACATATATATGTATGCACTGGGGGAAGGAAGAGGAGATGCCCGTGGCAGTTGGGCTGGATGACTCTGTACGTCCCTTCTAAATGCAAGATTCTCTCTCTTCTAATTTATTCTTGAATGTGCAGTTTATCTGCACACAGGAGGGTACTGACACTGCCAAGTGTTCAGATGCATCTGAGGCCATTCTTGGTATTTCCAACCTCTTTGTAGTTAAGACTTCAGTTAGAGCATTAACAATGTGGGGACCTCAGAGAACTCGAGAAAGCCAGTTGGATTTGTGGAGGAGAGGTCCATCCCACACCTCAGATCCAGCTCAGCGTGCCTGGCTGCCTGGAATGGCAGCCTGTGCTCCTCTGGCTCCAGGTAGTGTGAGGCAGCAAGGAATCAAGCTTTATTCATTAAGTTTCTTAGGCAAACAAAGAGTCAGTTTGGGCAAATAATTGTTAAACATTGGAGGTACGTGTGTTCTCCCTGTGTCTTCCTTTTTCCTTTTTTTAACTGTGTTTTTTTCCCAATTCACTCACTACTGTCGGTTGTGTGAGGTAGCATAAAAGGTGGCATCTAAAATATGTAATTCTCACCAGTCTTTTCAAGGGATTGTGGTCAGTAGTGTGTAAGAAATGCATTCTGTGTAGAAATGGAACAAGGGAGCAGCTGATAGCATTGCATATTGTTTTTAACTAAGCTGCAATGTCTATCCATTGAGAAAGGCCCCAGCTGGAGCTTAGCAGCAGAGCTGAACTTTTTAAAGAGAAAGGGAAAATCAGGGCTGTGGGGTTTTTGCATGCCTCCTCTCAAGGCTTTGTGACCAAATGTTCTGCTTTGTTTCCACTAATTTTCTCTGATCCTTAGAGAGGGAGTGTGAACGATGGTAAATAACTTGTGTCTCCTTGCAGTGGGTTGTTCACAGAGCTGGAAAGCAGTGTGAGAAGGTGGTTGGAGTCTCAGATGAGATGTAGCAATCCGTGTTGAATCGTGGTGCACTTAAATGGAAAACCAGGATCGTGTCAAATCCCAGTGTTTATTTCTAAACCCCCTGAGGGAACTGGATCTGCTTCTTTCCCACAGTGCCCAGACCCTCCCTCTGCACCAGGCTGACAGCAAGTGAGCAAAGCTGATGCTCAGCTCATAAAGCACTTGTCTTCTCCCACCCAAAATATCCAACTGCACAGCTGCTCACCATTCCTTCTCCTCCACAGCCACAGCACAGAACATGCTGTCAGCCTTGGAGCTTCTCAGCATCCTGCTTTTCGGCCATTAACACCACCCACAGTTTGGGTTCAAAGATGCCCTGCTTGGCTTTGTAGCAGTTAATGATGGCATTTCTGCATCTAAACAGCAAAATTAAACTTAGCAGGAGAAATAAACACCGTGGTAATGAGGCAGGTTTCTGGACATGCCGATCCTGCAGAGCATCAAAGTACACTTACAGAAGTGAGTGTGGTTGTTGACCTCAACCACGTGCTGAAATGTTTCCCAGTGTCACTCCACAGGAATTTTCTGCAGGAAGGATGGAGCTGGACACCAGGCTCCAAGGAGAGCTTGCTGCCAGTAAATTCCCTTCTTACTATCCCCAGGCACCAGGAACTTCAGCTCTGCCTCAGGGTTAAGACTAAGAGCTGCTTTTTGCATCTACTGACCAGCTCTCAAATCCTTCCAGTCTTCTGCGAGGGAAAAAGCCTTCCAGCTGTAGGAAAGTGTCTGTTGTGTGGGGCACGGCTGCCTCTGCCTGCATCAGCATGGTGGCTGGTAGAAAGATGAAAATAATTACCTGTGTGACTTTGTCCCCAACTGAAACCCAACTCTGGCAAACAGATGCCTGGCATGTTAATTCACTGTATCACATTGAGCCTTGAGTTTGAGTTCTCTGTGAAAGGTTTTATAATTCATATAACCTGAAATAATTTACACCTAATTAGATTTTGTCGACTGAATAATTCTGTCTCACGCTGCTTCCCCAGAATAATTCAAGCAACTTCATTTTATCCTCAAAAATAGTTGTAAATGTCACATTAATTTTGTTGACATGAGCAACTTCTAGGAAAGTCAACCAAATTTATTATGGGCTTTTCACACTGAGCACAGCCCAGGGACGGACATCTGCTGTCTGATATCCTGAGTATGCCATGAGACCAGAGCTTGTGGTAAGGTGCAAACCTGTTATGTCAGAGGTCTTGAGACAGTTCATTTCCCTGGGATAATCCAGTTCCTTTTGACTGGTCAAGAGTTGATGTGCTTGGCAGAGCCTTTGGTTGCCTTTCTCACCACCCGGAGTGATCGGAGCCTGTTTTGCAGCCTGGCCCTCTGGGAGAGCCCTGGGTTTAGCTGGAGGTCTGCAACAATGACCTTGGCCACTCCTGCCCCACAACTGCCTGGCACTGGGGAGGGATCAAAACCCACTGGCACATGTCACCATCACCACTATTTCAGAGAAAATGGTTTGCAGGTGCCCTTGGAAGTTGGTGTGTTTGGAGCATTTCAGGTCAGCACGGTGGTCTTGGTGCAGGGAAGAAATGACTGAAATCAAGGATGTGAAAACACGAACTGTCCTGTGCTGCCACCCACCCTGCCTTCCTGAAAGCATCACTCCGCCAGCGTGCCAGATCTGGCCCAATTCCTGCCCAAAGGAGCTCGGGGTCGTGCTCTGTCCAGCTGGAATGTGTGCCAGGGGTGAAGGAGATCATTCAGTGGCAGCAGGTAACTGGATTTGCTGCCACGAGATATTAGTTTTATGCTTCTCCTATTAAAAAGTAAAATAAAATTAAAAAATACCAAAATACATGCACTCAGATGTGCTTGTAAAACAGAAGGTAAGAATTACCTAGAGTTATATTTGTTATGTCATTCTTTTATTACAGTACTTGAAAGTGTGTTGCTTGGTATTGAAGGGCATGGGTTAGTCCTACACTGGGTTGTTCTGGGCTAAATCAATATGGTCTATTTGCCATATTCAAATTAGGGTAGATAATGAACATGAAAGTGAAGGATTCAAGATGTTGTAATAGCTATTGGAAAGGGATTAAATGTTTCAAAAAATTTAAAGCAACTGTGAAAAAACATATCTTCTGTGATTTCTCTAAAGTGCCACGCAAACTTCCTTTGCTATCTGTGACACTGGAAATTTGAATCCTATCCTTTTTCTTTTTTTTGGAGGCAATAGTTAATGTATATTTACAGCTAAAGTATTGATACAGACTGGGGGAATGCCCCTGCCTTGGCCCCTGCTGCTCACGTTGGATTTTTCATGTTCCCTGGTAGGGCAGCCTGTTTGTTTTACTGCTGTCCACAGCTATGGAGTCATGTGCCATAACGCCAGAGCAAAAGCATTTACTTATTTTTTATAAAGAATGGACATGTTGTAATGAAGGATCCAAGGAAAACTACAGATCCAAGGACTAGATTGCGTTCATTTGGAAAGTATTGATGTGTGCTTGGGGAGGCAAATCCAGATCTCATTTACCAAATGGCAAAATACCTGGTCTAGTCTGCAAATTAAAAGGTGTTTGGAGATAACCTGGACTGTTGGATAGCAGAAGGATGAGGTGGAGGGTGCACAAGGTTTGGGTCAAGCCTGGTTTGAGCCAGGTTTTATTTGCCTTCATCGAAGGCAAGCAGGGAAAGCATCTACATTTCAGTGTGTATGTAAAAAAACCATCGCAAACAGATTTGAAGATAGGCACTATTCAGGCAAAGTTCTGCCCTCGTTACCAGGGGAGTTCTGAGTTCCCTCTAATTATCTTGCAGCACTTGGGTTCTGCTGCATTTACACAGATGCTCTAAATTCCTCTAACTGATGCCTTAGCTGGAAAGCCAACAGGGCATCAGGGCAGTTGCTGGTGCGGAACCAAACTTCTCTGTCTCCCTGGGAGAACAGCAAAATTCCATTTCTCCTGGGAGAAGATTGTTTTAGACACAAAACCAACCCAGGCTAAAACCCGCACCCCTTTGATCACACAGTCTGACGTTTTACATCCATTGCCTGGAGGAGATTTATGTCCATTAACTCACTTTGGAAATAAAGCCTCTCTGATAGAATGTCTTCGTTATTGATTTACAGCCTTCCAGGTAGTGCAAGACTGACTGTGGCCAGATACAAACTGTTCTAAGGTTTGATTTTTTTTTCCCTTCTCCTTCTAAAAGTAACACTTTATTTTCCTTCTGTGTTTCTTTCATCTCTCAACTCCAGCCGCAAGTCCCCTTAGAGGTGTGTGGGACATGACTATCGGTATCTTGTGTAATTCACATTTTTAGAGCCTAATCCCATTGGCAGCAGTCCTGACCTGGACTGAGATGCAGATATGATGCTCTGGTGCCATCACATGAGTTATTGTGGCAGTAGACACGGGCAGACGACGTTCAGAGCCATCAGGTCCTGCATAATTTCTGGAAGAGCTGAGGAAGACTTGACATCAGGGCATTTACATTTAGATATTGTTGTAGGTCAGCTCAGGGCCTCTAAAGTAGCCACCAAAACCCCCACACTTTGGTGTGCTGAGCCCGTGGAGTTACATTAACAGTGCTGTTAAAAACAAACCAAACCACAAAGAAACAAAACACACACATGAAAAGGGTGTAATATGCAAACTATGATACTGAGGGGTTTTTTTATAAATAAATTGATCTGTGCTGTAACTCAGGTTTCTCATGTTGAGCACATTTTGGCTATAAAGCTAATTATCATATGGATTTTGAAATGACTCCCTCCTAGTTCATGTCTGGGTACCAAAGGAGTCCTTGTTCTGTTTTGCAGCGGATAAAATCCTCCTCCTGGAAGCGTTTGTTTATCATATTACAGCTTCACATGAGCCGAGCTGAAGCCTGACCCGATGTTAAGTGTCTGTGGTAGATTTCATTACATCCATATACTGGAAGTCCTGCCAATATACTGGCAGCAAAATCCTAGTGGAAAATAAATGGCAATAAAAGAGAGAAATGATTGGCTCTGTGAGTGGTGAGGAGCAGAGCTTTATTGAGGCTGGACAGCCCTGGAGATGTCACTTGGCATCGAGACATGAGCTTGAGAGAGTGCGAGTGAAAGCTGATACTGGAATAACGACTCCGTGGCACAGGCAGGGGAATAATTTAATTAATTGCACCGAAATTTCTTTGATGAATAGTTATGTGGTGATAAGTATGAGGTCGAACAGTAGAACGAGTTTCAGCTTTTTAATGGGCCAGCACAGCTGCAGGTTTGGAAGCGTTCCCATTTTGTTATTTTCCCCTCCGCGCTCCGCCTCGCGCTCCGTGCGCGCCCGCGCTGCTCGTGCCCGCTCCCGCATCCAGCCAGGCTCAGCCTCGCCCTGCCCCGGCCAGGGAGGGGAGCTGGCCAGAGCCACTTGGCTCAGGTAGCCCCTTTGAAATCAATGCCAGATCGAAAGGAAATTGTAGGATGGTTTCTTTATGAATCCTGCATTTTTCTCCGATGATGCTTTTAACAGGGCCTCTGCTGCAACAGTTGTATGAAGATTTTTAATAAAACTTTTCTGGTCTCCGGAGGAGCAGGCATGTCTTTGTTGTTGGAGAGCTGGAGGAAAGGGAACAATGCAACGCAGCTGGAATGTGAACATTAATCCTGTGATTCCTGGGCTGTTTTTTCAGACAGATCAATTACTCCTGGCTGTAACCAATCTCCAGCCATTTCCTCACGGTCCAGAGCTCCATTTACCATCACTTGGATGCTGCAGCTTGACATAACCTCCTGACTCTATAGCAGTTCCAGCTGTAAATATCACCTGCCAGACCTGCGGCCACTGTCAGCTGTGGTTTGCCATGAGTTCACTGGGAAATTAGGGATGAGAGCTGTGGGTGGTGCTGGCTGTCTGGCTGGGAGTTATATTTAGTGCCCCTCTGTCCACCCAGCTGCAGTGACCTCTGTGGGAGTCCCTGGGTGGGCTGTGCAGGTTTGCTCAGGTCAAGGCCCTGGATAGAAGCCACCACGCTCCATGGCAGGAGAGGGGCACTCGGGGTGGGCCATGGGGAAGGAAGTTGGTGCCGCTCTGGGATTGTGTCCCTGAACATGGGCTCCTCCAGCAGAAAAAGAGACCCCTCTCCTGTGAACCCAGGCTTGGGGCCAGTGAATAATCTGTCAGATATGAACTGTTCTAACAGAGTGAAAGAAAACATGTAAATAGCTGATAAAATCTGTCAACATCAAAACATTTTTTCCCAGTGCAGTAGAGCTGTGCAGACACCCTTGGTTTTGATTTATGTTCTCTTACTGCCTTTTTTTAAAATTTCCTGATCAAAGTAATAGTGTGTTACTCTCCAGCAACAGCTTCCCACTGAGGTTCACGTTGTGCCTTGCAAATGTTCATTTATTACGCCGTGGAGGCTGAGACCCACATCCCAGCCCGGTCACAGCCGTCGCTTGGGCGTTCCTCCCGGAATAACAACCTGGTCTGTCCTTGCAGAATTCATAAATACAGTGATTTCTCTCAAACTTGTGTAGCTTGGATGTGGCCTCCACAAGGACTTTCCTCCCAGTCTCTCACTCTTTCCATGCTTGGTGGATATGGAATACACCGCAAGATTCACCATTATCTTCACTAGCAGACATTTGTCCTGCTCTCTTTCCAGCCTAATTCATGTGTCTGTATTTTAATATCTGATTTATTGCGGAGGGTCACTGGCAGGATTGCACGAGAGCCCTATGGCTTTGGCCTCTGCCAGCGGCTGGGAGCAGCGGCGGGGGGAGCGCGCGGTTTGCGCCGAAGAGTTGGTCGGGTTTCTTTTTTCTTCCTTGGAACTTTGCCCATCTTATTATGAGTTCTTTAGAGAAATGAAATGCAGCAGTAGCTTGAAGAAATCATGGACACTTTCCAGCAGTAAAAGAGCTCTGGAGTCAGTATATAAGCTTTCTCCCCTGGTTGCAGTTAGGAAGCCAGTTGACAGTATAATGGGCTTTTGGAGGGGGCACGATGGTTTGTGTGTTCTGTTTGATGTTGCAAATACTGAGCCCTCAGGGAGACCAGGAAAAAGGATGTTCTGTTCTTTAGGAAAGGAAAAGATTAACCTGAAATGTGAACTGAAACTTAGGAACTCTGCAGGCCTTAGGTGCACCAGAGATGAGTTTGCTTACTTTAATGGAAATATCTTCTGTCTTGTAGCAGAGGCGGGCAAGTGTTTTTGCAAGGATTTGGTTGGAGAAGTAATGTGTGTGTGTTTATAGAGAAATAAAAGCCACAGCCAGGGCTCGAGTAGGTGAATCTTGAAAGCACAGTAATTCCCTCAAGATGAGTTTCTGGCTGTTTGGATGCTCTTCAGAGTCAGAAAGACTTGTAACTGCTGTCAAGGAAAGTCTGGAAATCATATGTGGTCAGTGCTTTTCCAGAGATTCCTGGGAAAAAGGGCTTCTGCTGCATTTCTTCTTTCTCACTTCTGCATCCATTTGTATCTATGAAGAGATTTCAGAGATGGGGCGGAACATCTACTGTCACATTTGATAGAGCAAAAAGTGGCAGGGGGGTGGGGGGAAATTAAGCCTTTCCTCTGAGCCAGGCTGTTTTTGTCCATTTTTGGTAAATATTAGTGCTGACAACACATGTAGCTTTTGTCAGCAGAAATGGAATTTTCACATCTTACCTTTATGGGCAGATTTGAAAATACTCGTGGGGTCAGGCTTTTCCATGTAAGCTGGTGCCAGTCTGGCAGGGTTCCATCCTGGTTCCACCCACACCCTCTTGCTGACATCTTCCTAATACTGCAGCTTGGGTAGGTGTAATTCAGACAGAGGCTCTGTGAACGATGGGTTTGTCTCCTTTGAGTCACCCTCAATCTTCTACACTGCTCACAGAACTTCTTTTTCCTCTTTTTTCTCCGCATACCACAAGCCTTAGGGTTTCTTCTCTTTGGGAGCAGATAACAGGATTTTGGGCTGGAGATCTCTTACAATGTAAGATCCTTTGGATATTGTTCCTTTATCATCTTTGTATGACTCTCCTTGTTTCCTTAACATTCTTTTACTGGGTGATGGGACCCAGTTAATGCTTGATGCGGGGAGATGCATCTTCAGTGAGTACAGATGGGTGGGTCCTTGAACGTGCTGTGGTGGGCAATTTATACAGAGTTAAGTTCTGCTGCTTAAATAAGTTAGACTTTCAGTCACCCAGAAGGACTCCAGAGAATTGGAAATATTTGATCCCTCGGGTGCTCTGCAGTTGTTTTCATTCCATCTCAAGGATTTCTGATCTTGAGGGAGCAGAACCCTGAAATTGCAACCTGAAACACGAGATAATTGTCATTTGATGAGGGGTTCATGGCTTGTTTTTCTTACTTTGTTTCCACTGTACTTAGAGTTATTGCCAGAAGAGTTGAACAAGTTCTCCTTTAGTGTACAATGATGCCTGAACAACAGGTTCACCCTCTCCAGCAGCCTATTTTTACTGGCCTGTGGTAACCGTAACACCGAACAATGAAAGTACACAAGCACAGTTGTAATTACACAATGGATCTTAATCTGGACTGATATTGTGAGATATGAATCTATGGCACTTTCAAACTGAAAAAAAAATCAATAAATAAAACTTCAAGCACTTTCAGTGCTTCAGATAATGGGCATATTCCACGATTTAGCACCAGCTCTGGCATCTCTCTCAAAATAGTATCCTGAGCTTTTACAGCTTGCCTATCCTCCTGGAATTTCCCATTAAGCAGGAAAGCTCTGCTGAGTAAAGGATGATATTCTTATCTTGCAGTGTTTTTCTCCTTTAGGGTAAATGGAGTTTCCAGTTCCACAGACTTGTATTTTACAGAAAGATAATGGGAAATTTAAAGTCAAATTCAGTGTCCTCTGTTTAGTTGAAGTCGTTTTAGGCTTTCATAGCACATACACAGAAAATACTGATTATTTTTACCTATACTACATTATTAATATAGCCCTGTTTCTTGTAGCTTTGTATCAACCTAAACTTCAGAGCAAGTCCACGTTTTAATCCAGTCACAATGTTCGAGTGTCTGGAGGACAGAACCTGCAGCAGCTTTATTCTTTTGCTTCTCCTTCCCCCTCCACCCCAAATATGTTACATCAGGAGACATGATCTGTGATTTCCCCTATAGTTCTGTCACATAATTCCTGTGTCAGAAATCAGGGGAAAGAGGGGAGGTTAATCTCACTGAACGAGTGAGAGTTCATCTCTTTTAGAGTCTAGTCTCACTACACTCTGTGTTTGTCTGTAAAAAACAAACTCCCACAAAGCTCTTATGGCCATTCAGGGTCAGAGCCTACTCTCCCTTTCTGGTTGGGGTCGGGCTCTTCTCCCAAGGAACAAGCGACAGGACAAAAGGAAATGGCCTCCAGTTGCACCAGGGGAGGTGTAGGTTGGATATAGGGCAAAATGTTCTCACTGAAAGCGTTGTCCAGCTGCGGCCCTGGCTGTCCAGGGCAGCGGTGGGGTCACTGTCCTGGAGGTTTAACAGATGTGTGGCACTTGGGGACGGGGCTGGTGGTGGCCTGGGCAGTGCTGGGGGCTGTGATTTAATCGTGCTGCCGTGTCCTTGCCGTGGGGGCCAGCATCGATTTCAGTGTGACTGCTCCCAACACCTTGTGGTGGGGACAGCTCGGGGCTGGGGCTCTGTCCCAGGGTCACCAGTGGTGCTCCGGAGGGCAGGCACTGAGCTCCCAATGGAGGCAGCATTTTCTCTCTGGGAAAAGATAGTGTTTTTCCACTGAGTGTTGCCTCCTCGCAAGCCTGAATCCCAGAGCCAGGCTTGCCGAAGGTGCCTGGTATCCTGAGAACTTTTTCAACAGCTTAAAGTGTAGGGAGTTCCATGTACTTCAAAGTATTCATTAGTGGAAGTTTGGCTAAAGCAACATCTTAAAATAGAATGTCCAATCAGCATGCTGTTTCCAAAATTTTTTTTT
Organism: Dryoscopus gambensis; assembly: GCA_013389985.1. Taxonomy (NCBI): domain Eukaryota; kingdom Metazoa; phylum Chordata; class Aves; order Passeriformes; family Malaconotidae; genus Dryoscopus; species Dryoscopus gambensis. The sequence continues at coordinate 408,617 of WEIT01024720.1, read as the reverse complement.
TCCCTTAAATCTCTTAAAATTTATTAGGTGGGCGTGAGCAAAAAGGTTGTCTCCAGTAAAAAAACTGGCTTTGTAATGATTAGCAGGGGCCCAGTATAATTTAAGATATTCTTTACAGTTTATAAATATGGGCTCATAAAAAGTGTAGATATAAAGAATCTGTGACTTTAAGTCATTAGAAGCCCAATGGTTTGATAAAATAACAGGAAACAGACAATTTATTATGAGCAATCTCGGTAGCTCTGGATCATCTATAAAACTTTTATGGCCCTCCCCAAGTGGCAAGAGGCCATAAAACTTGCCTGAATGAGGGACTTGTTAATTTACTTGTTAAAGCAAATTAAAAATTTATAAGCGCTTTTAGGTAAATGAGATCTTCTCTCATTGCTGCCCTTGCGGGCTCAGGAGTCCTGGGAGGAAAGAAGTGGTTGCGCTCAAACATCACAGCAGAACAATAAAAGCTATTAAATTGGTTCAGTTTATTACTACAGAGCCAGGCAGCTGTTGCCATGGTTTGCTGGGGGATGCCAGAGGTTGACAGCGTGGCATTTCTGTGGCCTTAAAAAGAAGGTAATAACGTTGCCTTTCACCCACCCCGCAGCTCCTCCTGTGCCTCGCTCCTTCTCCTCTTTCTTCCTGTAGTTTTCCTGTAGCTCTCAAAGCCAGTCCTCAGCCTGTCACAGAAACATCAACATCCCCTTCTATAATTCCTTGTCTTAGCTGTTGTAAAATTTGTTTATGAACACCAGAAAAACCTTCACAGTTTCAGATTGCTAACCAGGATGCTTAACAGCAAATTAAGTTTTAGTTTAATTCAGTGCTCCTGCTGTAACTAAACGCAGTCGTGAGGAAGAAGGGCCTGGCAAGGAAAATGGGGCTGTTGGGCATCTTTGAGCAATCTTTGAAAGCTGTTGAAATGGATTTGAGAAGTGTTTCTCCAGATCGCTTCAACAACAGCTTCTTACAGCAGATGAGTTCCAGCTGTGGAAGCATCATGAGGAGTTACACTTGGTCCCTGAAGCTCCAACTCAGAAAAAAAAAAACTACTAAGGAAAATTCCTATTGAAAACTCCTAATTTTTAGAAAAAGACCTGTTCCAGATAAGGTTTTGAATGAGGAGAGATCTAAGTCAGGGTGCAGTGAACTAAGCAAAGCCTCTCCTGAATAGTTCTTCTATAAATTGTATCTATACTTGTACCTACTTTTCTTTTGTTCAGGAAATATCTTTTACAGGTCCGGAATTGTTTAGAAAAGAAGTTAACAGCACTTCCAGGAGGGAAATAGCAGCATAAATTCAAAAGGTTTGTGTTGAGAACACTTCAGGTGATCACTTCAGATATTTTCAGGTGTCTCAAGACTGGCACCCAGAAGTGAGCCTGCTGGCCAGTCAGCTGCTAGATGCAGGCCACAGCTGTCAGTACACATTTCATCTTTGCGTATTTAATTTAATACTCATTTCGCCTCAGTACGATTTGTATGATTCTGTATTTCCAAATGGATATTGCAGGAGTTTCCCTTCAGAGGGGGAAATAATCGGTGTGAGAAATACATGGAGTACATGGAGAAAGTCTAAAAGCTCAGGCTGCAAGAGAGGCTTGAAAGAATTGGGGCAATTTAGTTTTTAGAAAGAGGAAGTGGCGTGGAGATCCTGATAACAGCCTTCAAACACAGGAAGGTGCTGCAGAGACAGAGGAGAAATCTGTTATGCCTATCCACGACAGCTGGAGCAGGGCTGCACTGCAGGCAGGAGATGCAGCGGGGCTGGGAAGGTAACTCCTGCGAGGGAGAGGCAGTGACACGCGGCACCAGTGCAGCTGCAGGGCTGCGTGAAATGAATACGGGCAGGACGGCGAGTCCTTTAAAAGCCTTTATTAAAAGTGATCAGCTTGGGTTGGGTGCCCGGCAGGCTGCGCACACCTCCGCTGCTCCCGGCTTCGACGTGGGGGAGGAGGAATTCGGCCTTGCCACTCACAGTGATAAAGCCGGGCCTGCTCTCCTCACAAGGGAGTGGCCAGGAAGGCAATTTCAGCTCGTCATTGGAGGGAGGGTGTTCTCAGTCAACCTTCTATTGTTTGTGGTGACCAAAAAGGAAATCCAAAAGCCGGCCAGGTGGTAATTCTCCTTCTAACTGATCGTGTAATTGGGTTGATTTTTCTTAAAAAGTTCGTTGGCTCGTCTTTAACTTGTTTTTTCTAGGGGTTTGTTGCTTTTCCCAAGGGTCCTTTAGGCTTTCATTTACATATCAGGTTTTCTGGTTTTTTCTTCTCTCTGGTATCTTCAGACAGGCCTGGGGGGGGTAGCTGGGCAACGGGGGAAGGGTAAGGGAATGCCATATATTCCTGAAATTAGCATTTTCTGATAAGGAGTAGCTTACCCCGAATTGGGAGGGGAGGGGGGGTTTTACAANATGAATGGACAATTGTTAAATTGATAATCTGGTCTCTTATTTATAACACTGCGGAGTTCCCCGCATGTCTGCAGCAGGTTCAGGCGGGGTTAGCTCACTGTGTCAGCAGGGATGCAGGTTGGTCCTTTGGGGCTCTGAGGGCTGGGCTGGGGCACCACCTGGGTCTGCACCTTGCTCTGCTCTGTGATTTTGTAGTGCTGAGGCTCCCCAGTGCTCCCAGACTGCAGTGGGTAAGCTGTGAGGACTCCAACACTTCAGGCAGTGCTGCCCCAAAGTCTTTATTTCCCCTGTGGTTCTGCAGGGAGAGACAGATGTTTAGCAGGACGCTTTTCCTTCACGCTGCTAGACCAAACAAAAGCTTCCAGTCTCCAGGAATTCAAGTGCAGCAATCGTAATATTCTGGCACTTCCATCACTCAATACTTGTATTATAAATATTTCATGGAAAAACTGAATCATAAAAGTATTATTTTTGTAGTGTGCCAAGAGTAGATCCAGGCACTTGGAGCATAAAAAGTATGAAAGTCACATTTTAATATTGTGCTCTCCTCACTAAATACAGTGCTAGCCTGAAACTGTCTGACATATAAAAATAAGGCAAAGCCTCCAAGGTATATTAATGGTGGTTATAGAGCTAATGGTTACATGGCAAACTCCCAGTACAGTCATTCCAGAGTGCACATTTCTCTGAACCAGATATGACTGGCTGGAAAGGTCTCTTGAAATCCCATCTGGCATCTCCTGGGACCCCACTTCAGCCATATTTCACTGCCCCAAAAGTGGATATAAAATGAGCCAAGAGCTCACTGTCTTTCAGTGAGCTTACACCCCTGCCTCTGCTCGGCACATCGGAAACTCCCAGCCCTAATCCCTGAAATTCATAGTGATGACAGTGCTTGAAGTCAAATAAATAATCTTTCATCTCCTTTCTTACCTAACTACTGCTCTGATTCCAGATTTTGGAAACCCACATTCCAAATAGGTTTGTGGGTGTTCTCAGCCTCTCTGAATCTGGCCTTTAACCTGTAATAGCCTATTTAAAAAAAGGAAAAAAAGCAAGCCCTGAGGCAGAGCCAGCTTTGTTCAGGCTGAGCCTTTGAGAACGGTACAGGCACTCAGAGCAGCGTGTGACAGGGATGGGATGTGTTTGTGCTGTACGTGGTCTGTAATGGAAATTTCTCTGGAAATACATAGCTCTTGTTGGAAGTACGTTGAGCCCAGAATGTTATTTCTGGCATAAATTAGCAGGAGGGAGATGGAACAGGTGATATCCTCTTGGTAGGGCATCATTCTGCAGGTAGAAGCCCCAGGTTCCTGGCCCTGTTTCTCCTGACTTGAAGCAGTAACCAGAATGTCTCTCGTTCTGCTTAGCTGCAGTACAGACGTTTCTTGGTGCACCATGAAATCCCCACTGAACACCACAAAGTGAATGCAGGAGGCAGAGTCCTGCAGCTGGCTCCTTCCCTAAATCTATGTTTTCTCAAGGCTTTTTTCAATGTTTATTAGTTTAGCCTTGCAATTCCATGTTTACATAAATTACATGATTAAAAGCAAAACAGGAACCTGGACAGAATGTGGTTTCTGTTAAAATCATTCCCAGTTCCTTGCTAACTTAACCCTTTTGAAAACCAGAGAGACTTTGGGAGGTGCCTACGTGTTTAATGCACAGGGAGCCTGTGTTCCAGCCCCCCAGGAGTTATTCCCCAAGATATTTATTTATTGGCTTCATTCCTACAGTAGCCAGGCGATGACAACAAACATTGAATAACATCAGAGCCTCTTGCTGCACCCTGGGAGCCAAGAGAAGGACTTGCCTTGGCTTAATTTAAATCATAACCTGCTAAATTGGGGAATACCTGCAGAAAAATTCATCAGCAGTTCTAAGCTGCATATCTGAAGAGGGAACACAGAATTAGCTTGGATGTGGCATAGAGATTTTTTTATAGCAACTAGTGCTTGCATGGGTAGGGCTTTGATGAATGCTACCCCATGTTCTTATCACAGATGAGCAAAGGAAATATAAATTAGAAGCTCATAAATATAGGATTCCCCTTTCCTTTGAAGAACTTTATGTCCATACGGTTTGCATAAGAATGCTTTCATTGATTTAAAAAAAATGAGTTTGTTTTTGGCTGGGTTGTAAGTAATGTGCAAGGCACAACATTTTAAGTAGATGTCCTTTATCCAAAGTAGTTAAAAAGGAACATGAGATCTGTGAGGGGTTAATTTCTATGTTCCAAATGAAAATGGAATTAGAAAATGAATTCCCTTCTAACATCTCTACTCAGTGTGCAGATCAAAGCCATCATAGGAGTAAATTTATGTCTGATAGTGTGGACGGTTTCAATACACACTGGCGAAATATCATGCTGATTGCTGATTGAAAACAGTTGTTAATTCTCTACTTCACTAAATTCAGAGTGGAAAAACTTTCCTTAATAAAGAACAGATTGAAGAGAACCAAGACCTTACTGTGTGGAAATTAATGGCAGATGCATATACTGGTAGTTAAAATGTTTCATTAGATGTTAATGTCTTGCTGTGTTTTTAATTGTTCAGAAATTAGCCTCTAGAATATTAAAACCATCTGTTTGTTATCATGATGAAACAGAATACTTAAATAGTTATTAATTTTGTAGGCTTTTTTTTCCTTGTCTGCAAAACTTTGATCTGTTGAGATTTCAGTGGATGCTGGATGCAAAAGTGAAAAACAATTTTAAAACACCTTGGTGCCCCAAATCTCAGCATTTGCTGCCTGCCACCCATATTTTGCATGCCTGCTTTATTTCACAAATTATTATTCACCAAGGAGAAGTTGACGTTTTTTAGTGCATGGAAGGATCGTGCTGATGCTTGCTGAGCCTGTATAATGGTTGATTTAAACTGTAATATGGTACTTTCTCACATGCTGATACTTAGTTTTTGAGTCTTGTGGGTCATTTTAAATCCCAAATATTTCAAAGCATAGAAGGAGTTCCATGTTGATCCATCAGCACAGGGCTTTTTCTTCCTCCATTTCCAATTATTTACAGCTTTTTTTAAGACTGATTTTTGGGAAGTTGGGGGTTGACAGTTATTTGGGTTATCATTTCTGATGCATTTTTAATCATGTAAATGAACAATAATGGGCTCCTGCAGGCCCTGACTCAGGTAAATATTCCTCTTTATGAGAACATACATTGAATCTATTTCTGGCGTAACAGCAAAGATAAGCTTGCTTTTTTTCTCATCTGAGGTGAATTTAACAGAGTGCTGAAGTGCTGTGTGGTGGGGAGGCTGTAACATGTGTGTACACACAGCTCTCCAGTGTGAAGAGCATGATTTATAATACATTTTGTAATGCTTGTTATACGTGACTTAAGTGTGAAAATTTATTCAGTAAGTCTAAACATTACTTAGAGAGCCATTAACATATCTTTCCAAGTGATTTTTGACCTTTTCCTGAATAAGCACTTTACAAATTATTAAATGCCAGAATGAGGATTAATTCAAGTAACCGTAATTTGATAGTAGTCCTCTATTATAGATTTTTTGCACTTATCTTAAAACAATAATAAAGCTCCACTTATCTAATGTATGACTGTATTTTCAAGATGGGTAAGTTTAGTACAGTTTTAAAGCATAGAAAAGAGAAGTTAAATTAGGAGTTTTTATCAGTATAAGGTACAGAAATAGTCTATCAAGTATTTATGGTGGACAGCCAGTTCCCTGAATGGCTCCTGCATCCCTCCAAGTCGGTGACCATCCTGAAGTTGTCTCCTGTGAATCTGGGGGGTGTTGGGTCTGACCCTGATGCTGCCTCTCTGCTGAGGCTGCCAACATGGGGACCAGTAACGCTGGCTGGCTGAATGGTTTTCTGGGAATGAAGATGGTTTTGAACTTGGACTGAGGCAACCAGCTCATCAGATCTATCAAGCATTAAATCACCTTTGGTCACTGTTGACAGGCGACAGACTACAAGGTTGATCAGGAGATTTTTTTTTTGACATTTGCAAACAGGAGAACTCATTATTTCGATTGGCAAAAGCAGTCCAAGGTGAAAGCACAGTGCTGCAATGTATTTTACATTATTGCTTAGGATGAGGGAGGAACAGAGGTGTGCAAAAAGGAAAACGAAAACCCAAAATGCTGGGATAGCTGAGTGTGTTCAGAGCTTCCCTGGAAATGCTGGGATGCCCACTCTGTTCAGAGCTTCCCTCCGACAGGGGGGAGGTGCACCACAAGTGTTCCTCCGGTGGCACCTTGCCATCCAGCACAACTATTCCAGATTTAAACAACTTAAACAATAGTTCCTACCTTTGCTTTCCTCCAGAGTTATTGGTGATAACTAAACTCATCTCCACATCAATGACAGCTGCTAATGAATTCAGATGCTTCATTCCGTTCCCTTCTGTGCTGTTTCAAAGAGATTTTCTTTGCCAGATACTTCAGCTTCCCTTTCCTGCTAACAAATTGGTACTGAGGTATATTGTTGTGACTTTTGCTTCTATCATTCAAGCAAGAGGAAAATACAGTATGTATAGATGTGAGTTATATGTCAAAATGCTTTTACTCCCTTTCCCCCCCCACCTTCCTTCACATTATTAAATTATAGAGAAATACTATCATAATAGCCTCTTGGCCAAGTCACTGAGAGCAGAGTTATGGCTCCCTTGATAAATTGCAAAACATTATTAAGTTTTGCTCTTTGGACTGAGAGTATTGGCATAAAAGGACATCAACCCCAGTCAGATTGGTCTTGATTGCTGCTTAATTGCTGCTTGTTTGTGTTAGCGATCATGTGGTTTGATTGATCTTGCCCTGCTTTTGTCATTATTGTTACAACTTCCTAGTTTTCTCCTTGTACAGAGACCACAGGATGACTTTTAAGTCTTGAATAATTTATCTAGCTGGGCAGTTAAATGGCTTAAAATAGTATTATAGTTTTAAGCCAATAGCTCAACCTTCAAATCATTATTTATGCAACCAAATTATTAAATATTTATTCTGGGCTTATATCGAACGATGGAATAACAGGATCCCTTTATGTTAGCAGCGGTAAGCATCTCAAGGTCCATCCATGAATACTGATACTTCCTCCTTCAAGACATTTATTTACTTCTGTAGTGGTAGCTGGGTGTCACATTAGTGGTATGCATTGAAGAAGAAAAGGATGGTGGTCACCAGGACTTAATTCAAGCCAGTGAGTACAGTCACTCTGCTCTTTCTCAGGCTGCTTCTCCTCTTTAGATATTCCACAAGGTCTCATCCCATCTTGCATCTCCTTTGCACATGAGGAGCAACCATCCTGTGGGCTTGAAACAAGTGGAACTCTACAGGAGCTACCTTGGGGTTATGTTTCCCCTCACTACAGCAGATGGAGGCTCTCAGCTGGATTTGTGGACAGTTGTAGAGCTGCACTGATGTTGGAGTTTTTCATTCTGGCCTGTTTGCTTTCTGTTCCATCTTGTGATTCATTTGATCTTCTTACTTGAGTATTCTTCCACTAAGTTACACATTTCAAAGTCAACCAGAGTCCTTCCTTTGAAAGTTGGATATCAGACACTGGGCTAAATGGAAAAAAGATTTCTGTTCTCTCCCCTTTCCAGAGATTCAGGTTAAAAGTGGTGTTTGCCTTCACTTTCCCACCTCACCTGACCTTTCCTGTATGACAGAAACAAGAACTCCTCACAGGTCTGGGGCTGAGGCTGGGACAGAGTCCCTGTGTCCCCTGTTCCTGTCACCACCAAAACCAGAGCCGGCAACAGTCTAGCAAGGATCTGGAAACTCATCATTGCCATGTGCTCTGAAAGAGGCACAGAACGCTGGGGTAGAACTGCCAGCCTGGTTCTCCGTTTTCCAAGTGAGCAAGCCTAGATGGGAGCACAAACAGCAGTCCCTGGTGGAAGGCGCTGCAGCCAGTGTGCGTGCACTGCTCCTTGTCAGGTGTTTCTGGGGAATGGTGGGGACAGGCACTGTAGCAAGAGATCAGGGCTCTCCCCATTACCATTAAAATCTGGTTTTGGGGCGTACAAAGCAGAAGCAAGAAGCAGAGGTGGTGTACATGGCTGAATAACAGCCAGAAGTTGTATGGGTATGGATGAGATGGATGGATGGATGGAGGGAGGGATGGATGGATGGATGGAGGGATGGATGGAGGGATGGATGGAGGATGGATGGAGGGATGGATGGAGGATGGATGGAGGGATGGATGGAGGATGGATGGAGGGATGGATGGAGGATGGATGGAGGGATGGATGGAGGATGGATGGAGGGATGGATGGAGGATGGATGGAGGGATGGATGGAGGATGGATGGAGGGATGGATGGAGGATGGATGGAGGGATGGATGGAGGATGGATGGAGGGATGGATGGAGGATGGATGGAGGGATGGATGGAGGATGGATGGAGGGATGGATGGAGGATGGATGGAGGGATGGATGGAGGATGGATGGAGGGATGGATGGAGGATGGATGGAGGGATGGATGGAGGATGGATGGAGGGATGGATGGAGGATGGATGGAGGGATGGATGGAGGATGGATGGAGGGATGGATGGAGGATGGATGGAGGGATGGATGGAGGATGGATGGAGGGATGGAGGGAGGGATGGATGGATGGATGGATGGATATCTGTGCAGACAAGGGTGGCACTCCTGTGGCACTGCACATCTGTGGTTTTCAGAGGTTGTTTTGAACTGTACAAAGACTATTTTCCCTTACACATGGCCTAGGGAGGGCCCTGGAAGTCCATGCTGGGACACAAACAAGCTCAGCAGCAGGGCTGAGTAAAGCTTGGGAGGGCAGATGGGTCCCACCCTGGCTGCAGCTGCTCTGGCCGTCCCCGGGCAGCCGGAGCCTGGCTCCTCATCCCGCTCTGCTCCCAGCCTGTGCTGTGCAGGCTGCTTGCAGAGATTGATTGGTACAATGGAGAGCTTTGCAAGGTGTAATTTTGAAGGCCGTATTTCTCACTGTGCAACCATCAAAATGCAAAGGGTCAGGAGAAGCCTATATTTTTTTGCAATTCAGCTTTTGAAGTGTGCTGAAATACGCTTCATTTGCTGCAATTGCCAACAGCTTGCTGTTTCATACCACTCTTAACAGGAGCTGGGGAACAGAGCGAGTCTGTTACACTTTCTATGGTGTATAATGTATGTATGATTCTGGGGTGTGATGAGTTTATGCCAAATTTATCTTTGATTTCTGTATAAACAGCACAGAAAAAATGATGGGCTGCATTCTCTGTGAAACTTAGATAAAATAGAGCTACAGACCTCCTTCAGAGTACCTTCTGTGTGCTGTGGATCTAAGGTTGCCCAAGCATATAATGAAGGAGAAGAGGATCTGGAAATAAATGCCCGTTTCTTTATCCCCACCCCCGCTTGGCGAGGATGCTGTTTATTCTTAGCCTGTGCTGCTTCGGCTCCCACTGCTGCCAGCAGAGCCCCATCCCTTGGTGTGTCTGTAATAACAATGCTAAATAGCCAAATTCTCCCCGGGAGCACAGGCGGGTAGCTCTGCTCCTTTGGTAGATCTCCCCCAGTTAAGGCTGTAGGGGATGAGTTCCTCTACTCCAATTTACTGAGCAAGTGCAGCAGCAGGCTCTGGATCAGCTCAGAGGCAGCAGGAAATGACCAGATGTGCTGTAGAATAAGTGAGTTAAAGGCACCCTTGTTCTGTATCATCGAGCTGATTAGAAAACTGATTGTAGTCATTTGTTCAATTTAATTTTTTTTTTGTCAACAGGAGATTGAAAGCATATACATGTGTTTGTTCTTGGGTTTTTTTCATAAAAAAGAGTTTTGGAACAGAAAAATTACTTTTTCTTCTAATTAAAGGTAGGAAGGAAACAAAAGATAAGACGTTGTCTTTGTTGGTTTACCTCACTTTTACCATACAAGGAAATGAAATAAAGCTTCATATTGTGGTAGGGATGTCAGATCCCAGGATGATGGCATGGAGACCTGGATCCTCAGAAGCTGGCAATTTCTTGGAGCATCTGCAGTGGTTGTCATAAGATTGTATATCAAGACGTAAACAGAGAGCCTCTCCTAATGTTTTATTATATCTCTCAAGTAACAAGATTTTTCTTCCCCAAGGTGAAAAATGTCTCTGTATTAATAATGTTCAGAATCCACACACGGTGTGAATTCTTTTTTCATATTTACTGCCTAAACTTGTGTATTGTAAATATTCTTCCTCCTCATTATCTCAGCTCTGATTTGCTTTCCTTGAGCTGCTCCCCTGTTTAGGCAGTCAGGATGTGCATGGCTTTGTTAGAAATGCAGTGGAGAGGTCTTGCTTGAGACCCAAACCACGGTGTTGAACCACCTTTAATGCTGTGGGTGACATGGGAGTGCTGTGTAAGTAGTATTTGTCTCACTTCTGTCAGTAGCAGGAGAGATATAAATAGAAGTTTTGAAATGACAGCTGTTAATCATGATGGGAATCAGAAGTAACAACCCTTGATTTATGCTGTTTTGGGGTTTTTTTCCTTGCTATGCAGTTCTCCTTTTATTTGTTTTCATACAGCCAGATTTGTTCTTGATCATTGATAAAATATGTTTTCTTTGCAATCTGATATTCAGTTCCGCATGAAATCTGCTGTTGCTCTTTTCTGGCTGGCGGGAGCCTCGTCAGGGCTGCGTTTGCTGGGGCAGGGCAGGGCCTGGGGCTGTGTGTGTGCAGCCCTGCCACACTGGATGTCACACTGGGGGCTGGGGATGGCCCAGCAGGCCTGGACTGTACTGGGATCACTGGATCTCGCTGGGTTCAGCCGGGCTTTCTTCTCCCAGGCTGCCGCTCCCTGGCCTTTGGAGCAGCTTGCGCTCATCAGCAGTTCCCCGATTTGTCTGTGCTTCTGCCTGGATCCGCGTGTGCCTCGCTGGGGAAAAGGGTGTGCCTGCCAGGAGTGACAACAATTCCCATCTTCAGAGCCTGGCTTGAGTCCTGTGACGCTGTCTGGGTTGTTCTCTGGTCATGCCCGCAGGACAGAGGCAACGCGGCAGTGTCTCCGAAAGCGTCCTTGCCGCACGGCAGGCAGCAGAGGAGGGACGCGGCGGAGAGCCACAAAGCCAGATAATAAACGCGCTTTCCCCTCGCCGGGGGGCTTGTGCCAGATAGCCTGGTGTTAGGCTGGAGCGTCCCCAAGGACAGAGGAGGCGGGAAGGGCCACAGGTGTGGGTTCCAAGAGGCTTTTATTCTTGGAGGGTCCAGGGACCAAATGGCCCCGAAACCGGGAGAGTAGCCCTTTTATAAAGGGGGGTGGTAACACAAGGAGAACCAATGGGAAACAAGGAAAGGGGAGAGTACAACTGGGAAACAACCAATAAGGGAGTTTGGGAGGCGGGAGTTGTAACACAGAACTAATGAACAACCGAATTTAACAGAACTTTCTAGATTAAAAGGTGGTACAAGCTTCGGGGTGCCACCCAGTGGGCTGCAGTTTATACTTCGGAGCCGCCCATGGAACCGCCCTCGGATCCACTGTCTACGGCGGGAAAATCCACCCACTGGATGGTCATGGTCTGATTAACATTGCGGGGCCTCAGCCTAGGAGTAGGCTGAGCCACCGCCACAGTCCTGTTCTGTGCTGGGAAAAGCCCAGAGAGCAAAGGGAGGCAGCCCTTCAGAGCAGGTGGGAATGTGTCTGCTGGTGCCCTGCTCGGGACAAGCTCCTGTCGTGGGTGGGATTGGGCTGTACCTGTGCGGGATTTGGGGGTTGGGACGTGTCCTAATGGCACATGCAGGAGTCAGTTCACCACCCGAGCTGAGCTGGGGAATGCACTCGTCCAGGTGGGAGCTGGGGCTGCCTCGCCCTTGCAAAAGCTGTGTAAATAAAGAATGACAGGCAGGAGTGAAAGCCTGGAATTCTCCTCCCCACAGCAGGGTTCTGCCATCTCTCGGGGAGCAGGTGTCCCCTTCCTTCAGGACTCTGGTAAAGGCTTAGCTTTCTGGCTGTGCTCTAGCAGGGAGAGGTGTTAGTATTCATAACTTTAAAGTATAATGTAGTGAAATAATCCTTTAATTCCATATGGCATAGAAGCTCAGGTGCCTCGAAACTATACTATAGATTTACTGCTGCCAAATGGTGTGGGGTTTTTAAATTAAAGTATATTTTAAAATAAAAAAGCTCAGGAGAGCCACATTAGGGTGTTTTTGACATGATATATAAGCTCTGTGAAAAAGGCTTTTGCCAAATTCTCAGTGGGTTTATTTATTTTGCTTTTTGTTATGTGCTAACCAGGCACTGCTTCTCTGGAATTATCTAAAGTGGCTTAGGGATCCAGCACAGCCAACTGTGGTCCCGAGAAGATGATGCTCCCTGGAGCAGGGCTCAGGGGCTCAGCTGTGCTTCCATCCTCCCTTACGCCTCTTAACATGATCAGCTCTCTCTGTCCTTCCTTCTTTTCCTTTCTGAGAGAAAAGGCAGCAGAGAGCCATGCTGTCCTGGGTCATCCTTGGGAGTGATTTATGGCTCTCATGTCACAGAAATGTTACATGTTACTGGCTAGCACAGTAAATCTGGCACTGTTCCTGTAGGTCTGGCCTACTCCTAAGCCTGAGAGTTTAGCTCTGCTTTACCCTTCCAGGCTGAGTGGCAGAAGGAGCATAGCAGAGAGCTGCTTTCCCTGGACACAGATGAATATTCAGTTTGCACTTTCACTGTCACAAAGTAGGGCTGAGTGTTTCCGTGATGCAAAAATAGTTCTGTTAGATTCCAAGTCACCTGAAAATCTCTCCATGTGCTGAAAGAAGAGTTCCTGCTAGCACTTGCTATGACAGCAGTATTGTGTTGATGTTTTTGCATCTATTTTGGTTTATTCATAATTTCTGGATGGTTTCTGTGTGACCTTCAGGCCTGAGCTAGTCTGTCTTTCTTCATCAAATGGTCACTCTCGGTGTTCCATATCTTGTGCCTCTCCTCTCCGTGCTCTCTTAGTGCCCCTCTCGCTGTCTGGGTCCCTCGTGGCAGCTCCAGCTTTGCCTCTATTCCTCATTACTCTGCAGGGCAGCAGTGCTGTGACTGCAGTTCTGTGACTCAGTCCATGAGCAGCAAGTGCTCCAAACCACGACATGGCTGAGGCCAAACTCCCCCCAGCCCCTCTCACACCCCCTCCTCAGCGGGGCAGGGGAGGGAAGAAGAAGCTTGTGAGGTAAAGGCAAGGAAGCCACCCATTACTGTCATGGGCAAAACAATCTCCACTGGGGGAATGGAAATTTAATTTATTGTCCATTAAAATAGATTTCAGTAGTGAAAAAGAAAACAAAAATTGCAATGCCACCCTCTGCCCCCCAACTCAGCTCCATTCCTCCATCCTGTGTCCCTGGCTGTGGTGCAGGGAAATCCACCATCACCCACTGGGAAACTGCCCCGATAGAAAAATCCTCCCAACAGTCCAGTTTTGGAGAGCAGGGAGGACCTATTCCTCTCACTCTCTGGGGCAGGCGTGGTGAAGAATCAGAAATAAAACCCTCTGCTGAGCCCCAGCCCAGCCCTCAGCCAGCAACCACCCTTCCAGATCTGCTTTTTGGCCTTTTCCTTTAATAGAAATGTAGTTATGACTTTATCCAGTTCTTGACTTCCGGTGTCCTCCAACAGAATCAAAGGCATTACAAACTAATAGGTTCTGTAGTACAATGAAAGATTTCAAAAAAATTGCAATGCTAAGAGTGACCAAAAACTCCTAGAAATGTTTTGGAGCCATGGGTGTGCTGCAGGGTTGAGTCCTGTGTTGTTCAGCCTGGGCAAGTGGTCTTGAGGTGCTGATTGCCACTTTTTTTTGCATGTGCTCCATCTCTGTCTAGGGGAGTCCCCGAGACTGTGCACATTCCTTGTGAGTCAGAGACACTCTGAGTTTTCAGGGTTTTGTGCTTTCAGTTTAGAAAATGTCTGTATTTCCTCTTTGTGAGACCCTTTAGATGGATCCTTTAATGGATAAATTCATTCCTACTGCACAGTGACAGCATGAAGTTAAACATACTTTTGTAAACCCTTTTTCACTCCTTGCCTGGTGCAAATTAGAAGATTAAGGCTGTGTTAGTATGGGAAGTTTCCAGTGAGACCTGTGTAGAATCATGGGATAGCCTGAGCTGGAAGGGACCCCAGGGATCATCCAGTGCAGCCCCTGGCCCTGCACAGACACCCCAACAACCCCACCCTGGGCACCCCTGGCAGCGCTGCCCAAACGCCCCTGGAGCTCTGGCAGCCTCGGGGCCGTGCCCATTCCCTGGGGAGCCTGGGCAGTGCTCAGCAGCCTCTGGGGGAAGAGCCTTTCCCTGATCTCCAGCCTGACCCTCCCTGGCACAGCTCCGGCCGTTCCCTTGGGTCCCATGGCCTTGGGTGCCTTGGGCATCATGTGATTTTCACACTGGTGTTGCTGTTTGCACGGGGTACCCTGCCAGGAACGACAGAGGAACAAGAGTTGTCAACATTGCACTTTAAATTTTTTCCAAGGAAAGCTGCATTTCCATGGGGAAACTGATTTTAGGGTTCCTGTGTGCCCCAGAGTGATGCCCCAGATGCACAGAGTGTAACTAAAGATCCAGTCTTTTATCCGTGGACCTTTTTAGCAGCATCGTATTATTTCAGCATTGTTTTAAGCAGTTGAATCTGTGCAAATGGCTGGAAATGACCCATTGCCTGTCCACATTAAGTGTTCTCATGTGCGTTTGAGTGTAACTTTAGGTTCTTAAGAGAAGACAACGGGCACATTTCCATGCTTTACTTTTTTAATTTAACACAGATTGATGGGTTCTGGAATAAAATGTAAACCCTCAACAGTTTGGCACATAGAGAAACTCAACTTGGAAAAAAAGAAAGAAAAATAGGGAAAGCTTATAAATCTTAACTTGGACTTATTTCTGAGTTTGCTGGCTAGTCCATGCAGTTCACTTTTTTTCTACAGAGTTTCAGGCTCAGATATCTTGGTCAAATTCTCTTACTCCTTGTAAATTGTATCTAGAAAAATGCCACCTGCTGGGTTTGTCTTCTCTGTAAATAGCTGGAATTCGTGATGTAGAAGTATAAAACTGGGCTGTTATGATTAGTTAGCAAATAACTAATGTGTGAAGGTCGTGTACAAATTGAGATTCTAGAAATAAAATCTGAGACTGGGAAAAAAATTCCTAAGGCCCTACTTGCAGTAAGAGTTTTTCCATCATTGGGCGGTTGTTGACAAAAGACCAAGTCAGGGAAACTTGATCATTTTTCCTTTGGATGGTTAAATTCTAAACTTGGGACCATAAAATTACAGGACGCAGAGGTCCTAGATAAGATCAGTGAGTTACATATGAAGTGTAAGACTTCTTGAATTCATTATCCTCCCCTCTGCCTCCAAAAACTGCTCCCAAGATCTCTTAGATCTGACTGATAAACCGTTTTTTTTTTATTTCCACTGGAAATAAAAATCATTTTACTGGAAATGTTCTGACTGAGCTGTGGAATATTTAATTTATTTATTGAATTGTAAGTGTCTGACAAATAGCTCTGGTCCATCTGCTACATTTTCTTTGAGCTGAGAGTACGCCTGTGCCATTTTTTGCAGTTGTGCTCATGCATTGCAACTCAGTTGAGAGTTGGAACCTTCAGCTTCACGTACTTTATGTCCTTTCTTTGATTTCACTGATAGAGAGCACCCAGAGCTTCCCTTTACTAGTGGGGGGAGTGAGGGATGAAGGGGGAGTGGCACACAAACACCAAACTTGCAGGTACAAGCTGGCAGTGGTAGGGGAAAGGGATGATAACCTGAGGGTGAGGATGCTGCGGGTGCTCCTTCAGTGACCCCGGGAGGGAGCGGCCGTGGCTGGGGGTGAACAGAGGGCACAGCTGGGGAAACATCAGCACAAGTGCAGGATTTGTTTGTGGTGCACCTGTAAAAGAGCATTTGTGTGAAAGTCTGCGTGCTTGTTTCTGGGGGAACTGGAAATAATTGAGAGAAGAAAGAGGGGGAAAAAAATGTGATGGAGAGTGTTGGAGGAGGAACCTTTGGTCTCCAGTCAGGGCGTGGAGATGAATTAATACCTACTCCAGTGTAGTGTGAGTGGAACTTACCATCAACATATTCACAATTAGAATAAGTTAGGAGGAGTTGTTTGGTGTTTGTTATATGAATATTGATAAATGTGGTAGGTCTCATAAAATATCTCATTAGGTACCTCACCAAGTATTTTCTCTGCATTTACCTCTGCTTCCAGTATTTATGTGTGTGATTTTAAGTCTAAATTTCTGAAAGGGAGTTCTTGCCAGTATTAACCTCCAGAGTAACCAGTGTTTACAGAAAGTTAGTTCAAACAAAGCATCAGCAAGGCTAAATGCAAATTTTAATAAATTCAAGCAAAATATAGGGAAGGATACTTCAAAACAAAGATGCATTTTCAGCATGGCAGTAGATGTGGATCATAACTTCCTCTTGCTGCCCAGGTGTGGATATGCTTGTGGACATATGCAGTGGATGTCTGTGGGGAATGTTTGTCTCAGTACACTGCTGTGTAATGTGGTGACCTGAACAGTGTAAGAGAGAGCAGATGTGTTCTCACATGTAATGAAAGTATAGTTTGTAGGGGTTTTTTGTACTTTTTATTTATTACAATGCCAGTAAAGTTCATTAAAGCCGGTTTGAAAGGCGAAAGCAATTTGATACCTATTAAGTAGGTCCTGTTGTTTTATAAACATTGAGGCTTGGTTAGTCGAGAATTGTTTATAGTACCAGGCAATGTGGTTAGGGGCTAGTCCAGCAAAACAAAGGCTGCTCTGGAGTGATGACCTCTTCTTCCCCTGGGGAGACTCCCACTGATCTCAGATCCTCAATGCTCTTATGCTGTAATGAGGGAGGAAATGATGCTGTGGGTGCTGCAGTGTGATGGAAAAAACTAAAAACTGAATCTATAAACTAAATTTAAAAACTTCATCCGGGGCAGAAATACCTTGAGAAGTCTAAAAGTCTCCCAAATGAAGGTCTCAAAGGGGGATTTCCTTGGCACACGAGTGCTGCCTCCTCCTGCCGGCAGCCCCTGGGGCTCACAGCCGGGCTGTGGGGCCCGAGACTGCTGTTCGGGGTGCCCCGGGGCTCTGCCCTGGCACAAGGACACGCTGCTGCTGGGGCCTGCGAGGGGTTAAAGGAGAGCAGGGGACGAGGGGACTCGCCTGAACCAGGCTCAACTCTTGCTCTGTTTGTGTTTCCTCTCTGCCGCAGCTCAAGGCCGGCCAGCACAGCTGCCGAGACAGCGACAGCGAGAGCGCCAGCGGGGACTCCAAGGGCTTCCAGCGGAGCAGCTCCCGGGAGAGGCTCAGCGATGTAAGTGCAGCTCCTGCTGCTGCCTGACTCCGGTCAGCCCTGCTGCAGCTCCCTGAGGGGCCTAAGGCATGGCAGGATTTAGTGTCCGGGATGGTTTGGTGCTAAAATCTCTTTCCCTTTGGGGGTTCAGGAGAAGAAGAGGTAACTTAGGTCTCCTTAGGCTCAGTAAACTCCTTAGAGTTTGATACAATGTCTTTCTGTGTGCAAACACTCAGTTCTTTGGAAACAGCTGAAGGCCATTTAATGAAGTTAAAATGTTCTGCATAGTTGGGAAGGTAGATGGCCTCCTTTTACCCCAAGTGGTGGAGGAAAAGCATGTATTTCTTTGGGCTACATCTGTCTTGATGAGAAGTATTTGAGTGTCTAGAGAGAGTCAGTTGACTTACATATAATGAATTGATATAACATGGCCAACAATAGCATAAGCTCTGCCTTTATTGCTCTACCTAAAGTGCTGTGGAAGGGCCTAAGATGGCAGCTCTGTGGAGAGTGTTTTTCTCCAAGGGAGAATGCTGGTCATTCACCGAGTGACACACATGAGTTATTCTGACAGAGCAATGACTACAGAAATCTTTCTGTTGCTGCAATTAGATTACTATTTATTATGTGTACCATCACAATCCTTGAGTGTTTTATTCATGGCTCTGTGTCCTCTGTGCCACTTGCTTTACAACACAGAATATAAAGAAAGCCCTGTCCCAAAAGAGTATCTAAATTGGGGATTTTGTAGGTCAGATCCTTTGCTGGTAAAAGCATGGATAGCTACATCAGTCAGCCCAATTTGTACCAGCCAGCAATCTGGCCCTACTTTTAACTAACCCACATTTTGGAAATGGGGATTTTATCGATAGCATGTCTGTGTAGATTTGGATGACAGATACCAGATGGTGTCCTCTATAGGCCAATCCAATAAAACTGAACTGAGCAGGCATTAGAAGAAGTACCTTTGTAAAGGATACATTTCGTTGTGCAAATTTAAGCCTGAAGGCACACAGCTAGCAAATTTTGCTGAATTGTGCATATCACTGGAACAGATGCCTGATTTTTTTTTCTGTGAAAGTGTGAAATCTGTAGCAGTCTCTCTCCACATCCCTTTGTCACATTATTTTAGAGGTCCATTTCTTCCCCAGAGCCAGCCTTTATGGGTTGCATTCAGCTAAACACTTCAGAGCTTGCCCTTCATAGCTGTCAGCTGAGGTCAGTCTCAGGGCTGGAAGATCTCTTTGGAAGAGAAGAGTGAAACCAGAGGAGGTAGAAAGTGAATGCTCTGTCCAGGTAGCAGTGGATGGCAGCTGGATGTCAGCCTGTCACTGTCACCACCCTGGCTTGTCTGAGCCCTGTGGCAGCTGGGAAGTCACTGCAACCAACTTCACAATTACACAGCACCTTCCAGCAAGAAATTTCACAGCTCCTTACAAACATGGTTTTAATTTAGCTTTGTCATTCCCTTGCAATGTACTGAGGGAGAGCTCTGAGGTTTATGGGGCTTCTCAGCAGCTCACAGCATTGCACTGCCAGACCTGGCAGTGAGAACAAAGTCCTGGTTCCCCTTCCACCCATCAAATCCAGTTTTTCTCTGATGTTTTTACAATACTGTTCTTTTGTCTTGGCACTGTGGCAAATTAAAAGGAAGTAGAGAGCAAATACAACTTCCCTAGTGCACCCGAGAGAGGACAGAGGGATTCACAGGTTTCTCAAAAGGAACGTTATGTAAATATATGTGGAGATGTATATTTTAAAGTGTTATACATAATTTATGTTTTGCTTAATAAGGAAAATTCCTTTATGCTTTGATAATTCATTGCAATACAAGCCTGTCTCTCTGGTCTGGCATTACCAGTTCAGCTGAGATTTGAAAAACACGCACGAGACAGCTCTCACTGTGCCTGGCTCTGTGGTGGCCTTTCCCTGGCTCCTTCAGTCCAAAGCTGTCCATCCCAGTGCCCCCAGTCCCAAAGTCAGTCCAAAGCTGTCCATCCCAGTGCCTGCAATCTCAGTCAGTCCAAAGCTGTCCATCCCAGTGCCCCCAGTCCCAAAGTCAGTCCAGAGCTGTCCATCCCATTGCCCCCAGTGCCAAAGTCAGTCCAGAGCTGTCCATCCCAGTGCCTGCAATCTCAGTCAGTCCAGAGCTGTCCATCCCAGTGNGTGCCTGCAATCTCAGTCAGTTCAGAGTTGTCCATCCCATTTCCCCCAGTCCCAGTCAGTCCAGAGCTGTCCATCCCAGTGCCCCCAGTGCCAAAGTCAGTCCAGAGCTGTCCATCCCAGTGCCCCCAATCCCAAAGTCAGACACCCCACGTGCTGAAATGACTGGACCTTCCAAAGTGCCAGTGTTGCTTCCACTTTCACCTGCAGGGGAGCCTGATCTTGAACCCAAACATCCATCCAGAGTTTAATAAGGTTATTTTAAATAATATCTTTTGAAGAAGTCAGCTGTCTAATGATACCCACCAATTCTGTCCAGCAGAAGCTGCAGACAACAGAGTAAGTTTTCTCTGAAGATTTGCTTCTGTTTTTGCAACTATTTTCTCAGGAAAAAATATGCAAAAAGTTGTGTACCCAACAGAAGATAGAACCAAAAATATAAAACGTTGCAGGCAGATTAACCGTGAGGTCAGAAAGAAAATTTTGGCCATGAAAGATAATGCATCTCCACTACTGTAGCCTGACAGCACTGTAAGAGTAAGCATGGCTCCTATGTGGAAACATGGATAATGACTGAAGTGCGTGATCTGCAGGTGGATGATCCATTTTCCCCTCCCCAGTTTGAGCAGGCTGGTGAAACAGGAATGTTAGAGCTTCACAGGCCCTCGTGCAGGGCCTAAGTGAGAGCTTAGTGACAGATGCAGAACAGGGAGAGGGGATAATGAATATCCAGTTGCAAACTGACATATCAGTGGCTTCATTCCCTCTCCTGTCAGGTATCTTTCAACTCTGCCTACTGCAAATGTACCCGCAGTCCTTGGATAATGCAGAGTGATGCAAAGTGTGTTTACAAGGGGTGACTCCTTTCCAGGCTAATGAGATCCAAGGAGGTAATTTGCAGCATTTGTGAGAGGTGGGCAAAAATGAAAAGAAGATAATTCAATGAAAAGACCATGTTAAACAGGAGACTTTTCTCATAATGAGGCTTGAAATAGCATCAGACAGTAGGAAGGGGAATATCCTCTGTTCTTGTCAGATGCAATGCAGTGAGACTGATTTCCATCAACTCCTCTCTTTGTCCTCTCGAACACGTGTGCACTCACCCACCCCTCTCTGAGAGAACATAATTAGCAGAGAATTTGACCTCTGCTAGATTAGGGATAATGGATTGCTCGAATGCTCCAGTGCAAGCAGTGCCCTGATCCAGCTCCCCCTCTGAATTTCATAAACCCATGGCTCTCTGCCTTTCTCCCCTATATAGGTTTTTTTTAGGAATGACAACTTGTTTTTTTCCTTTATGGGCAGAGGTAGCTCCAGGGGCCTAAAAGAGAAATTGGAGAGCTGCTCCTCCTTTATATATAGGGTGCTGTAGTCAGTTTAATCTCATCAAAATCTTGCCAGTAGTAGAATTCATTTTGTTGAGATCTTGCTTGGAGACAAGATGGCAGCGCTTTCTCTTTTGCTCAGCTTGGAGCTCAGTCAACTTGTTTTCCTTATCTTTCTGTATGTATTTATTTTTAATTGAGTCCTCCCTCCTTGGAATACATTTTAGTAATGTTTTACAAAACAGCCAGGAGATTCATTTGAAGAAAACATGAGAATTACAGCTAGCCTGGATGGTAAATTCACCAAGTATTTGGGGGTTCAGCCACCTCTTTGATAATCAAAAATCAAAACACCTGATTTCTTTGGCGCACATTCCTAAATTCCTGATCTACCTGATCTTAGCCCTGCCTGCTGCCTCTGGTGTCTGTTGCAGGCTTCCAGTGAGGGAATGGACAGCAAAAGCCTCTCCCATGGCATCACTGGATGGGATTCAGCACCTCATCCCCTCTTGCTGCAGTTGGCACCTTTGTGTCTGGAATGTTGGTCCAGTCCCTGAACAGAGAGTGGGACAGTAATCTTCCCGTTTGTCCCCACATCAGAGGTCTCCTCTTGGGCTCTCATCAAGGCTGCTGCACTTGCCATGAGTGCTGCCCTGTTCCCAGTGCTCTGTGCTCCTCCTGTGCTGTGTACCTTGTGCTTGAGAGGAGGCCACAGCGAGCTGGTCACAAGTCCTGAAGTCCCCTGCCCGCCTGGCCCGTTGCTGTTTGCTTCAGGAAGAGACGTGTCCACACCCCTCCAGCAGTGTCATCCTGTGGGCAGCTCATGGTTTCAGCCCCAAATACGGGATATTTTCAGTTCTTTTGTCTCCCATTCCTCCCACCTGTACGGAGCCACAGACAAATTGAGGGGCAGTGTGGGTTATGTGCTCTGAAATCCTCAGTGCTGCTCCCTCTCCCGAATATCAGCAGTGATCCTGGCTGTGTGTGGAGCAGAGTCCCACGAGCAGAGCTCTGTGTGTGTTTGTGCTGTGCCAGGAGCTGCTCGGCAGCGGTGGCTGTGCTTTGTGTGCGTGTGGCTGCGAGGGTGGGGATGTGTGTGTTTGTGTGTCTAAGGTTGGGTGCTTAAATGCTTTGTTGCATTATGTTAATTCCTCGGCAGTGCAATCAAATTCATGTCGTAATTAAAGCTGTCAGTTGGAAGGCAAGCCAATCGCCAAGAAAACACAGCATAACAAATGAAGTGAAATGATTCTGCGTGTAGCTATACAATGCTTCGCCAGGCATGAAATTAAATAAGTAATTTGATGTTGACATCAGAAATTGAAATGATACCCACTGTTCCTTCATTCAGTCAGACCTGCATAAACAATAGCCAGAACAAATATGTACAACACAGTCTTTCTCCCCACCCAGCTCCCCAAGTAATGCACAATATATATGCAAAATGGGTATAACTGTGCCTTCCAAGACCTCAAGGATGTAATTTTCTTTGGTACACAATAAACTAATCCTTACACGAGGGTTACTACATTTTTGCTTCTGGGCCAAAGTTCTTCTTTTTAAGAAAGGATGGAAATAAAAAAAACAAAACCAAAAAAAAAAAAAAAAGGAAAGAAAAAAAACCAAAAGGAAAATAACAAACCCCAAACCCTGTCAATTTTAAGCAAGTGTGTTTTGCTGTTGGGCACCTGATGCAGGCTTCTGCTGGTGGTTGTGTGAATATCAAATAGTATTTCTAATGTCCTATTTTGCGAAGGGTTTCGGAGAGTGAAACCATTACCTCTATTATAGGCACACTTTATATAAGAGCTATAGAACCACCCAGTGCAGGATCACGACTCAGCACGGGCTTGTAGAGATGCCTGTACAGTTGGTACCAAGGCTGGGCACTGGGTAGTGGGATCCTTGCGCTGTTGGGAGTTCCCCAGAAGGTGAGAAGTTGTCTCCTTGCATAGCCCTCACTTCAGCCTCTGTGCTCTGTCAACACGCAGTTCACAACACAGCTGACAAAGTCATTCATGCATGTGCAACACAGTCTTTCATACTTCAATTAAACAGAGTTTGCAAACTGTACTCTCCATATGCAGCATG
Organism: Dryoscopus gambensis; assembly: GCA_013389985.1. NCBI lineage: Eukaryota > Metazoa > Chordata > Aves > Passeriformes > Malaconotidae > Dryoscopus > Dryoscopus gambensis. The sequence continues at coordinate 385,377 of WEIT01024720.1, read as the reverse complement.
CAATGTGTGAAGGGCTATATTTCCATCCAGCAAACTCAGGTTCCCTGAAAATGCACAGTTGTTCGGTGAAAGTCATTTGACTGCTATGTTTCGACTGTCCTCCCATAGCCATTGCAGCATTGCTTTTGAAGGAATGAAAATATTCAGTGGGAAATATTTTGTTTGCTTATTCTTTTTTCTTCCTCTTTATTGTTTTGTTTTGATACTCTATCCTTCCAAAACTTGGAATAAAAAGCAGACAAAAATTACACACAGATGCAGAATGCAAACTTTGGAGCTTTCAGCCAGTAAAGTAAGTTTAAAAAAACTGTGAGTGAAAGAGTGGGACTCGCTTGGCATCTGTACATAGCTGAAACAAAAATGGTTATAATGATTGCACGTGTTGTACTCAGGGGTAGATCTCCAGCTTAAATGAAAGGAATTTAAATGGCATGAAGCAGAGAGCAGGATGAGTGAAGAGGAGGGCAGCGTGTGTCGTGTTGGGTACTGAGCAGAGTGTGCTGCAGCGCTCTGTGCCAGGGCTGCAGGGCCACAGGGGCTCCAGTGACGCCGAAAATCAGAAGCCAAACAATAGTAAGATGATAGAAAGTGGTTACCTTTAATGAGGGTCCTCCAGGTGCAAGTATGGCAAAATGCACACGTGATACAGGACTTCAACAATTTTGTAAGTTTAACAAATTAGCTTACTTCACAGAAATTATCCAGTTAGAGAAACAGTTAAGTAATCCCCCCTTTTGGTTCTGCCCCTCACTGAAGCCCCTCCACCCCCCAAGCTTCTAATCCCACATTTATAATGTCTGTGATATATTGAAAAAATAAAATTCCCATGGTTCTCTATAGAGGCAAGACTAAGTAAGGGTCCAGGAAGGTGAGCTAACTGCTCTAAAATCTAAGAGAAAGGGTAGGAAAAGTACCAGAGTTAGTTAAGGAGCTATATAACGATATAATAATAGTCTACAGGGCCACGAATACATGAAAAATGTATAAAAAGCAAAAAACTTTTTGGCATCGCCAAAGCAGGGCCTGTGCCCACAGAGGGCTCTGCCCAGCTGGGAGCAGCAGCTGGGCTGGGCGATGGCCAGGGCCGTGCCAGTGGCCAGGGCATTCCCAGCAGGACGGACACACGGACGGCAGGGGAAGCAGCGTGGCTGGGCTGAGCCCACTGCTGCTGTCAGGGACATCATCCCTGGGACCTGCTGGGCCTCCTGAGCTGGCACAGGGAGCTTGAGGCCCCGGAGCAGCGAGACAGGAGGACTTTGGAACGTTATTTGTGTGCAGCTCCCCTTGCCTGCTGGTAGCCAGAGCTGAGCACTGCAGATCTGCAGTTTGGGCCCCCTGTCTCGGAACAGGGATGAAGTGATGCAAATTCTGTGTCCTCCCAGGGGTTTGCCCGGGCTGCTGGGCCCCCTCTGCAGTTCCTGGTTGTCCCTGAGCTGTGTCACCACCAAAAGTGAGGCTGTCCCGAGGCACAGAAATGGGAATTGAGCTGCAGGAGCTACACGCTGGTGGTCAGGACAACCCCGTGCTCACTAGAGAACAGTTCTCTGCTTTTTGCTTCCGTGCCATGGGCTCTGCAGGCCGGAGCTGGGAACTGCTCACCCTCTAATGGAACAGCCTGACCTGGATTAGCATCGAGATGTTTCGGTCTCCCCCATGTCTCTGAGAGAACCTGCTGTGTAATCCCCATTGCTTAGATGAAAAACTAATGAAACAAAACCCTTTATCTCCTTAATTCCTGTGAATATAGAGGTTGTGATCATGCCCCACTTAAACTGAATTCCTGTTTTTTTTTTAAAAAAGCATTTAAACAAATTGATTATTTTCCATGGTAGTAATATTAATTTTAATTATTTTTATAGGTTTGAGTTTTGAAATCTATTTCACACTGTAGATATTTGCTGTTTGCTTTTTTTGTTGTTGTTGTTGTTTCTAAATCCTTGGTTTGTCAAACACTGTGGACATCCAAATAGGAAATTGTAGTGACTGCATTCTCCAGGAAATGGTACATCGACTGAAGCGGCTTCTCTGTGCCCACGCGTTCTTTACATTTCAGACTACTAATTATGTTTACAAAATGTCTCATTTTAGAAAAGCTCTATGTGTGTACTAACCAGGGCCTTTCGGGAATAAATTGGCAAACAGGTCATACACTGAAAAAGTCATCCAAGCCCACCGGGCTTTTTGTTTTGAAGTCAGTCTACTTTTTTTCCCTTTCTCCCCCTCCCGCCTGCCCCTTTGTGGCCACGAAGCTGAGGAGCTGGAGTCCAGGGCATTGAATGTCAGCATGTCAGGGAGGCTGGTTGATGAGTGTCTGTTTAGTCTCAGTGCAGGGCGAAATGCCATCATTAATTCATTACCCAGCTGCCTGTCAAATAAATTGGCAATTACGTCCACCGCAGAAGCTTGGAATTCAGTAAATAGCACGTTACCATCTCAGAGTCGTTGAGAGATGTAAAGAGAAAAATTAAGCAACAGCGTGTTTGTTTCAGTAGCAGATGACAAGGGGCAGGACGCTGGTGCTGTGATGTGGTGATGAAAAGCTTGGAAAGGGCTGGTAATGAGCTGTGTGGATTGGAACGTGTTAAAAACCATCACTGACTTTCCACTTTGTCTTTGTGTTTTATTGCAGAGCTCAGCTCCTTCCAGCTTGGGAACAGGCTACTTTGTAAGTGTATCTCCACTTTCACACGTGTGCCTCTGAGCAGCTGAGTGTTGCTCAAACAAAAGTGCCTCAGTGCATGGACACAGGGATAACCCACCAGCCCCACTCTGCCCAGTAGCTTAATGCACCCTTTTTATTTCTTCCTCCACAAATGCACTGGAAGTAATATTTCCAACATGGTGGTCAGAGTTTTCTTGAACTAATCAGGTATTGTATTAATTACTGCATAAATTTGAACAGCACTTTATTTACACAATTACAGCAAAGAAAATGAGCCATGGTCTCACCAGCTCTCTGATGTGAGATGGTAGGATCTTGATTTTCCCTTGCGCAAGTTCTTGTTGATTCACAGATTTTAAGGAGCCCATTACAATGTCTTGCCTCATCTCCTGTGTACCACAGCTCAGAGGACATGGCACAGTGATTTCTACCTGTTGCTTAAAAGCCCCTGGCTCATGGACACTCTAGGAAAACACAGAAGTTATATTTATGCCGGATTTACATTTTATGTCCTGCGAAGCAGATGAGGCCCCAGCTGGTTTGAAAATTGATCAGGTTTTTTTGGGTTTGTGATCTATTTGCACGCACCTGTATTGATTTAACAGTCTATATTCACACATTTCTGTTCATTCCCACATTCATCAATATACCTTTTACTTGCACAGATAAGTTTAGGAGTAAAAATTGTTTTCCAGTCAATCCAGTATATTTAAATTGCTCATATCCTGTTTCTCTTGTAATTTATGCTGTGTTCTCCAAGCACATCTTTTCTGCCTTTATAATCACTGTAGGAGAAGCAGAGCATTGTGTATGTCCCAAACCAGGTGGGTAAAATGCAGTGAGCCTTGTCCCGTAGCACTGCTCTATGAAGTTATCAGTATAATCAAAACCTGCTTCTATCTTCTTACTGAGCTCTGGGGAAAAGTAAACTCTATGATATTCAATTACATGGTGTAAAAACTTGGTTGCACTCCTGCCACATTCCCAGAGAGTCATTTTCTTCTATTAGCACATGGGGAATTTAGTCTTTTGTCATAGAGGTCTGTGATCCTGTAAGAAAGTTATGGGATTAAACTCTGTACACGTGGTCTCACAAAAATTGCACAAAAATTGCTCAGTACCTGGAGAAATGCTGTGTCCTGCTGGATTTACATTGGACTTCTGCACGAACAGAACGTTCACACTGCTGGTGGTGAGGTATGAAAAGAGCATCCTCAACTGAAAAAGTTTTGTGGTAGTTGTTCTAATTATATCAAGGCCCAGGTCCGCGTAAGGTAAGTTGTGAAACAGAAAAACAAGCTGGTTTCCTTTTTTCAGCACTTGCCCTGGTTTGTGTCATATGTATTTTTAAGAGGGAGGGGATGAAGGGAAAAATGATATCAAATGGCTCAATGTTTATTTTGGATTAAAACTAAACCTTGAGTGTCTTTCCATAGTTCAGAATTAATTGCTTTCCTTTGTCTGGGAAAATTCCAATCACATGGACATCTGTAGACTTGCTCTGGAATGGGACAGATCTCATATGGGCTGGAGGGCTGTACCAAGGATAAATGAGCCTTGTTCTCCTTGCAGCAAAAGCTGAATATGCAAGGTTTGGGAGCGGTGCTCAGCTTCATCTCTAGGCAGCAGAGGGAACAGAAGAGAAGCCATCTGCTGTTCCCTGCACCATACTGACTGTGGGTTGGTCCACTGAAGTGAAAATCTGGAAGGTGTCAACATCCCCTATGCTCCATGGGAAAGCTTGAAAGTTTCCAGCTCTCCTGAGCGAGGGGTTTAGTAACAACAAGAAGCCTGACATCTTCTAGGGCTGATACATTGGCACCTTAAATCATTCCAGTTTGGATCTGTGTAGGTGGGGGAGACATCCCTTGTTGGTGCCATTAATATATTTAACTGGGCTGTTTTCATCTATAGTCATAGTATTAAGTCTTTAACTTTATTTTCTTCTTTCTTCACTAATAGCCATGTAGGTAGAAAACATCCTTCAGTTTCTCTCTTAAAGCTGTTTTTACACTTACACACTCTTGGATGAAACATGAAGGGTATTTTCCTCCCTTTTCACTTCGGAAAATTGTTTTTAGGATTATCTTGCTTGTTGTTTTGAAAAAGTCCATACTCTTATTAGCTTACATGGGGCAAATAAAACCCAGATGTGTTTTGTGGTACCAGACAATGAGAAAAATGCTCCAGAATGATCCAATTAGCATGTGTTTCTGATCAATGTAATTACGGTATTATCAAAGTGCAGAAGAATATGCACTTGAATTGACTTCTTTTTTCCAAAGCCTTTAACTAGAAAAGACTATTAGTTTTTGTGTTTGGTGTTAACCCAGAACATCAAAACAGGGGTCATTGGTCTCAAATACAGTAAAAATAACTTCTAGTTTAATAGATAACAATAAAGCTTTGGCCCTTGGAAATGATTTGATGTATGAATATTATGTACTGCAGCTCACCAGAGGGAACACAGGACCCAGGTAGGTAAAAATGGACTGATGGACATCTACTGCCGAGGGAAGCAGGTTTTACTCAGAAACGTAAGGACACTGAGGTATGGATTACGTAGCACATGTTTGCTGTTTAAATCAAGTATCAATGGAATCTTCACGTGTTTAGGCCATGTTGCCTAACATAGAAATAATCCACGTCCAGCTTGGAATCCTTTTGAGGACTGTGCTTGCACCAGGCACTCAGGTTTGAGGGGTGCTGGGTCATGTGTCTGCAATGTTTGTGGATGCTGTGCATGCTACAGCAAAGCTGAAATCACTTTTACATCCTGTTACTCTATATAGAGCCTCCAGAGATCACGGAGTGCTTAGGGAAACATTTATAAAGCTGACACTTCCCAGTAACACAGAATTGTTCTTCTAATATCTCTATGATAGTTCCATGCTAGTAATTCATTGTGCACTTTCAGTAGTAGAGGTGAAGGCTGAAATCTTACCTGGTTTTATACTGTAAGTAGATAACTTTCTGAATGGCAGAGCTGGAGACTGAATTCTTCTGCTCTTGCTGCCTCTGTGCAGTGCTCCTGGAAAAGCAATAGGGAAAGGAGAAATGCTCTGGGGAGGGGCATTCCTGCAGCCTGCTGCGGCCATGGAGAGGGTTGGAATCTCTGTCAGGTGATTCAGCCCAGCCCGTACCCAGCTGGGGTCAGAGAATTGCCACTGATCAACCAAATTTTGTAATGAGGTGCCTTCAGCAAAGTGGGACCAGTGCGAGTGGCCGCTGAAGGAGTGGTGATGGTGCAGTGTTGCTGGGGAGTTCTAAATACACCTTCAAGTCTGGATTTCACTTGGGAACAACTCTCTTCTACTCCTTTCACAGGTGTTGGTATGTTCTCTAGATTCTGTTTAAAAGACATTTTTGTTGGAGTCTGTTTCACCTGTCTTGGTGCTCCTGGTCAGAGGAGACACTTTCCCATCCTTTTTGCATATTATTAAATCAACAGTCAGAAAAGAAGAGGTAAAAATCATTCTAATTCCCCTGTAAGCCTTCTGTGCTGGCCGGACTCTACTGCTTCCAATGGGATCAGTCCAGTCTGTGATTGATGCATGTGAAAAAAAATTTACGTGTGCTATTAATATTGGTGCACCCTAAGAAATCATAACTCAATACTTCCTGGAAGATCTCCCACTCGTCTTTGATTTTTTTTTTTTTTTTTTTTTTTGCATTGCAAATTGTCATTGTCTCTCATCAAAGACAGATTATCAGGGAGATTACATCTCATCAAGATGTCAGATCAGATAATTGGAAAGCAGTTAGAATTTTAGAAAAAAATCACCATCTTTTTAACTTTAAAACGAAAGCTATTTGAATTATGGGAGTTTCTAATGTTGTCCAGCTGTCTTAAGATTTCAGGAGGTTGAGATGTTTTAGAATACGACTGGAATTTGTGTAACAGTAAAGCTTTTTGTCTTACCTAGCTTTGAAGAATGATTTTTGCTCGTTTGTGTATCTTGCACCCAGCCAAATTCACGTTAAAGTAGATAGTGGTTCATTGGTTTGCAACACAAAACAGAGCAGAATTCAAGATTTAAATAACTGAGTATTTTGCTTCTAAACAACAACCCTGATTCCCAAGATTGTCAGGTTCTTTGGCAATTGTACAGGTTTTCTGGTTTTGGCAACTTATTTCCATTTTTTGTATGGGTCTGCTTCTCGAGTCTTTGTTGCAGTTTCTGAGGGTTTTCTGTTCCTCTTGTAATGTTTTCTTTTTGGATTGCAGGTTTCTGTTATTTTCTTTTCCTCCAAATGCAGGGAGTTTGTGAATTTTTCAGAGCTGGGTAGAATTTGGTGATAAGCTGGTGCTGGGAATGGCATTGGGAAGGCAGAAGACTCCTGTGACCCTTCTTTTCCAAACACTGCTCTCGCTCCACCTTAAAAAAAAAGGAAAGAAAAGCTAAAACTGTGCTTTGCACATGGGCTGGTGACTCAGACAAACATAAATCGTGAGCTTATTCCCAAAGGCTCTGGCTAATCAGTTGTGCTATCCAATTTGGCCCTGAGTGGGTTGGGTTCAGCAGATGTTTGCGCAGTTCCAGCGTGCCACTGGGACGCTGGCTTGTGCAGCGTTGCATTACATTACTCAGAGCTCTAAAAACCCGTCCCAGGGAGAATAAGGGGAGCACCACTGGTGTTTAGTATGGATATGATGGAAAACCAGTCTTTGGCCTAGATAAGGCCAGCTCTTTCTCTGTGCAATGCGAGTGATTTTCACCCGAGACATTACCTTGCAGAAGAAATGTGGAATTAATTACACCAGCACATTCTCCGTGCTCAGAGAGCCCTTCAAAGAGTGTATTTTCCCTCGTTGCCTGGTCCATATGCTCTGGCAGTGATCCTAGGGAGCTGTGCTTTGTTCCTTGAGGTGGTCAGGTTTGTGATGTCGATGACTCTGCTCGATGAGAGGGTGTGAAGAGGCTCCGCTCCAGGGAAGTGCAGTAGGACCCATCAGCTTCCACAGGAGAGAAACAGATTAGATCAAAATTATCATTTGAAAGGGCTTCAATAAATCCAACAGCTAAAGCTGCAGAAGGGATGCAGTCCTTTACTCCACATCATGTGCACAGTGGTGTTGGTAAATAAAGAACTGTTTTTCTTGCAAGTAGGTTAAGCTGCTCAGTAATTTTAGTGCTTGACTTTAGAAGCCAAACATTTAAATGTATTTTGCTGATGTAAAAGTATGTGTCCATCTGAAACACCCTGAGGTCCACAAAGGCACTGCACAGTGGCTGTTGGGGTGGCACCACACCATAAACTGTCATGTCCCCTGTGAACAGAGCTGGAAAGAGGATCCTTGTTAGCCTCTGTTTGGCACTATAAATCATTGTTAACGAATCCTAATTTGCTTAGTAGGGTAATGAATGATCTCCAATTTTCTCACTGTAATTAGTTTTACCAACTATTATTGTGAAGGGTATATTGAAATCCATTTTAGCTTCACTTTAAATTCTCCATGTGCCCGTTCTTTGCAAAAGTGAAGCTGACAACAGAGGTTATGAATCTTATGATAGTAAATTCATATTCGACAAAAGTGGACAAGATCCCCAGTAGAAATCTCTCTGTGGGCTGTAATTACTCATTAGTGTTTGCAGCCCTCAGTGGAGTAGATTTGGTGTGGTGCACTGAGACCAGGAAACCTGGTGTTTCTTCATCTGAAGTCTTTTAGGTGTTGTCTTTTGTTTTCCAGGAGCCATTAAAAATGCAGTTTATTCTAACTGCTGCTGTAAGGGAGGCATCGTCATTGCCAACTAAATACATTGCATGTAATAAAGCCTACCCCAGGTCTATTAATTTTAGCATTTATAAACTGCAGTGCTGTTCCTAGGGAGAACTGAGACTCTTTAATGAGTTTGCTAACATGACCAGCAAAGCAAGAAGAAGAGCAAGAGCAGCTGCATTTCCAGCATCCTGCTCATCACAGTAAGAATAGATGGAGCAAAACAACAGGTTTGGAGAAGAAAACTGTGTATTTCACATTTTATTAACTCAATATTTGGGGAAAGATTAGGCAAGCAGAATAAATGACCTGGGCTGGGTTTTGATCAGGGTAGGTCTCTCCTCAGATGATTTTGGACTGAGATGGTGAAGGTCGGGGTTATTTTTACAGCCCTTCAGGATGGTATTTCCTCAAACACTGTAGAACCCTGCCCTAATGCATGTTCATGCTTTTTGAATAACATGCTTTGAATTTAAAATACTAATCCCTACAGTTCTTTGAATTGTGTGAAACTGTGTTGTCCAAATCATATAGAAAGAGTGCAGGGCACCACAGCAGTTTCTTACCCAACCAAACAGAACTGAGACCAGATTTCAGAACTTGAGGTCTTTCTGGTTTGTCCCCTCATTGCTGGAATACAGATTGTCACCCACTGTCTGAACAATGAAATTCCTTTAATAACTTGATACTAATTTCTTTAGGAAGGTCCCCAGATACTTTGGCGATTCAGGAGGTGATGTCCCCAAGGAGTTGTCACTCAGGATCGAGCAGAGGGTGCTGGCCTGGGCCTTCCCTCTCCTTGCCCACGGCCAGCCCTGCTGGAGTTCTCAGAACTGAGCAGTTCTGTGCTTTCTCTAATGGCTTTGCCTCAGTTTTGCACTTCTGTGTCTTTCCTATGTTTTTTTTTTTTTATTTTTATTTTATTTTTCTAATTTCTGGAATGGTGTTACGTTTACTGCTCTTGCCTTTCTTCAGCAAATGCTTCCAGCCTGCTGGTCCCTTTTCCTTCTGCTTTTGTGCATGGTTTCCCACTTTCCTTGTTGGAGCCATCTTTTTTTCCAAACAGTACAAGTGTGATGACTTGAGGCATCATGAAAAAAGAAAGAGAAAAAGAAAGGGAAAAGGACGTTTTATGTATTTGGAGAGGTGATATGAAACTCTCCATTATTTGCCAGAAGGGTCTCCCACTTCTGTAACCAGTAGAAAGGAGAGTGTTCAAAGTGGTTGGGTGATAACTTCATTTACAGTTTAAAACCCTGGAGGCATACTTAGTTCGTATTTTTGATGGTATTTCAGGTGAACTTGCTTAATGATTTTTTCCCAGCAAAAATCAATTTAGAAAAATCAAGACATAGTCATTTATAGGCAAGTGTTTAAATTAATAATTTCTTCTTCTGGACATGATAAGATTCCAGTAAGTAGCAGAAAGACTTGAGATTTGCTGCCAGTCTAAGTTTGATCTCGAGTGTCCCGTGTTACTGTGGCTCATGTTTTGCTCATCAGCTCCTGCAAAGCAAAAGGATTCTTTTTTGTGTTTCCCCTCTTTCTCTTTCCTGTAACACGTGACACAAATTGCAGATGTGAACCTGAATAATAAAGGATTGCTTCACTGATTGCTAAACATGCATTATGGTGCTTTTAAACTCATTTCAGGTCATCGTACTGCAAATTAGTTTGATTGCAAGCAGTTAAGCTGTCACGTACAGAGCCTCCATCTTCCAAGGGTCTCAGTTTCGTATCAGTACAAGAGAATGCTCAGTGCCTGCATTGTGTATTTAATATTTTGGGGGAAAGATAGCGTTGGGTGTCTAGAGGAGGTTCTGTGTGGTTTCCTGAAAAGGACAGGGCAGTGCAGTCCCTCACTGCAGTGCTGCACTGAGGCCTGGGTTTGTGCCGTGTGTGAAGGGGGCTGACCACGTTCTGTAGGACACAAGAGCCAGCTCGCTCTTGTTTGTGATGTTTTGGAACTTGGTGGAATTTGTTTGTAGCCCAGCGGAAAGAGCGACACTGGCCTGTTCCTATTGCAAATTATCTCATGTCATTATTGCTTGTGGCGAGATTTTGCTCAGTAAGACACAGAATTAACATTTTCAACTATGTGCAGTTAATGGGAGAACCTTTCAAGGTCTCTCCATGGTGCAACACAAGAATTTATAGATCAGCACGCTCTTACGCAAAAAGGGATTATGGCAAAAAGGCACTGTGGTAGAAAGGAGCTAAAAGGGTAAAATGTGGTGATTTCCCTGGAAAGGGGGTTTGTGGTGCTTGTTTGAGTGGGCGCTGTGCAGAGAGGGAGTGAAGCTCGTCCTGAGCCCAGCATGGGAGCCCTGTGCCCTCTGCCAGCCTGCGCTGCCTTGCAGAGGAGAAATGCAGAGCTGCTCTGCAAACTTGGTGACCTTGGGAAGCACCAGTGCGGTCCCTGGACTGACTCCTGGGATTACTGTGGAGAAAGATAATGCAAAAGCCTCTAAGGAACCAGGAGCATGCAGGATGGATGGATGAGTGATGAGGAGAAGCCATGTGATGGTATTATTCTGATGGCAGTTTCCGTAAGCTTTTCATTTTGCCATTTTCTGAGAAATACAGTCTCTCTCTCTCTCTTAAATTTCAGAAGAATACATTTATTAATTTAGGCTGCATCATACTGGGTTTTTTTAAACAATAGGTCTTTTTTGTCTTGCAAAATTTACAACTCAGGAAATACTGAGATAGTTAAGTCAGGAAGAAAACACTGCTGTAATACTGCAGGCACTCAGTTCTGAAACTTTCCCAAAGTATGACTTGTTCCTATGCGAATGAGTGGTGTTAAGGTGAATATTAGGTTATTCTTCTTTTGAAGGTGAATATTGGGTTATTCTTTTGAGTCCCTTGGAGGGATAGTAGGGCTTGTACCTGAAGCAGAGAACACATCTCCTGATTGCAAGAATTAAGGCTGAATTTCAGAGAAAAGAGTCCAATCCCCTTTCTCAGCCTTTTATGTCAGAACTCAAAATTGCTGTCTGATAAAATGTAGGACACCAGATTGAATTACTTCATTGAACCACTGCTGTCCCCTGTTAATGGTAATTGCACGGATATAGCGGTCTTTCTTGGCAACATCTCAGATATTTACCTCCCACTGTTTTTCAATTCAAACCTTTGATGAAAATATTCCCAGTACTTCTTTAAAGCAGACACCCAACTGTCTTTCTTGACAAAGGCAAGGTCTTTAAATCAGATCCTGACAATTTGTGACACAGCAGTCTATCTAAATCACCTTTTACCTATGTCTCTGTGTCATTTCCTGGAAAAAAAATGTCCATCAGAGGAAGGTTGCTGAGGGCTTGGTGCTCAGAGAGTCTGTGCGTGTGGCAGCACCGAGCTGGAAGATTTGTGTGTTTGTTTCAAGTGGAAGTAATTAAATGAAGGCTTGTAAAGTTGCAATGCATGCTGTAATGGTTCATTAGAAATATTTGGGAGTATTTTGTCCATAAGAAAATGATTATTAGGTTATTGCTGTTCTCAGACCATTAGGAAGTCAAGGTTTTTCATGGCCTTTCCTTTAGCAATGGTAAATCTGTTTAAAAAAAAAAATCGGGGTAAATATTTCCATCTTCACTCCACCTGAGGGTTAATGTGCATCCAGCTGAAGTAGCTTATATTCACCTCCTGAAATCTCATCTCTGTTGACGCTGTGAATTCCCCCTCCCGCGGAGGGATGCGGCTGCCACACGCACCCCAGCGCAGCCACGCGCTGCTTTGCGGCCCGAGCTGAGCAGAGCTCCGGCCCCCGCAGGCACAGCCCTGCATCACCGAGGCTCCGGCGCCTGCCCGTGCTGCCCGCGGGCTGCCCACTCCTGCTGGAGCCTGTGCCAGCAGCTGCTGCGGCCCTGGGTGTGCTTTTGGCACAGTCTCAAGGCTGGCATATAATACCAGTGGACTTGGCCATAGTGTGTAGCATCACTGTAAAAGAATTTCTGGGAAAAAAACTGTGAAAATCAGTTACCTGTGAATGAAAAGAAAGTAATTTCTACGAGTATTTATTATGAATGTTTTAGCTGTTCATTTCATTCCATGGCTATATAACAGCACTCGTCATCACAAAGGGCCCACCTGTGTGTTTGAGGAGTACTGGGCAAACAGATTTCAAGCTATTACTGTAATAGAACCTCATAGTATTAATAATATTGACTAATTGCTCCACCTTAGCAGCTAAAAAGAGGTGGTTGTTAAATGGCAGAACAGATACCAGATAAAATAAAAGATCAGGAGATAACTTCATTAGCAAAGTGTTAATCTTTGCCAAGGAGGACTTGTCTGTCAGGGATGGTGATGAAAGGCGAGCTTGGAAAGGAAAAAATAACTGTTCTGATGAGTGCCTGTGCCAGGCTGGTTCAGAGAGTGAAGTTCGTGTTTGGAGTGGCACCACCACAGCACATGAGGACAGCTGTGCCACTGGGAAATGAAAGGAACCTTTCAAACCAAGTGCTGGAGTGGCATCCATCTGAATGCAAGAGGAACGTGTTGCAGTTTCATGGAATCATTTCTGACCCCAGGTGGAAAGGGTTTCATGGTGCACAGCTGAAAGAAATGAGAGGGATTTAAGATTTTTCAAGCACATAAAAAAAATTCTTCCAGTAGAGATGGTCATGCGAGTTCATGTTCCCTGTGTTGTGATGAGGAATGGAGAAGGGAAGAGAGCTGCTGCCTCTTGTCCTGCTTCCATGCTTAACTTTTGATTTCTCAGGTGGCTTCTGAAGATGGAACTAATTCTAGACAAATAGTTTGATGGCTTTGCCACACTTACGGTATCCAGATTCTGCTTTCTTTTCTTTGATGAGATATGACATTAAATGTAATAATTGGAGTATTTGTACTATTGTACCTTTGCACAGCAGCAGTAGCCCCAGAAATTTTCCAACTGCAGCCCCTGTTTCTGTAGCTGGGCACGTGCAGAGGCTGCAGAACTGGCAGCACAGCTACTGGGAAGAGGGATGTGTGCTGGTGCTCTCTGGAAGACCCTGATGCTTGACAGTCCATCTGCAGAGAGATCACTCACACCTGGTGGTGAGCCCTGCTCTTCTTGTCCCTTCCTGCCTCCTGTGCAGCATTAACATCTGGCTGGCAGGACTGTTCCACCTCGGCGTGCAGCTGTGGCAGGGCTGTGGCAGGGCTGTGGCAGGGCTGACGTGCTCTCTCTCACAGCGGAGGATGGAAGCACAGCAAACCTGACCCCGAGCTGGCACACCCCTGCAGGCACCTCTGGGAGCTCCGTGTCCTCTGCTGCCTGCTTTGAGCTGCCAGCTTGGAAGAGGCAGCCCGGAGCCTGGGATGCTGTAAAACACCACCGAGGACTTGTTTGCTCCCTCCCCACTGAACACAAACTGTGAGAAGTCCGAGAACTGCGGTGGTGCCAACAAGAGCAAAATTACCTACAGCTGGTGAGTGCCACCTGCTCCTGCCCAACTTCAGCCAAAACAGTTTCCTCCCTGGAGTGCCCTGGAGTGGAGAATCCAAAAGCTGTTCAGAGCAGGCAATATTTAGTGTGGATGGGGAAGAGGCACTGCAATTCTTGCTTGGGAGCAGAGCGTGTGATGCAGGAGGTCTCTAGGACTAACGTCTGTCTCTCCTTTCCCTTTCCAAGCTCCCTCAAATCACCCCTTCTGCATTCTTCCAGTGTGTTGCTTATGAATATTGATTCAGCCCTCTCTCCCTTTATATGCCATCCTTTTCCCCTATCCAAGCTAATGCAAATTTAATGTTGTTTAAAAAAAAAAAAGAGAAAAAAAGGCCTGCAAATGATAGCGAGAGCAGAGTGTCTTCCTTGGCTCCGTGATGTATTAATGCAGTGACACCTGGTGTGACACTGCAGTTTATTCTGTGGTAGAAGCACTCCTTGACCCTGAGAAAGGAAAAGAACACACCTTCTTGTGATTCCCACTCTGTTTCTTACTAACCTTCCTCATTCATCCCCACTGCCCTTCATTTGCCCAGTGTTTCCCAGCAGTTTGCTGATATTTTTATGGTTTTGGTTTACTAAGTACATCTTGCTTACTTAAATTGCATGTGGTATAGAAACAGTAAATAAAAGGTCGACATCATTATGAATTCATAGCAAGAGGCCACTTGACAGCCCTCTGAGCACCATATTCTTTCTTAGAGAGTACTTCAGCAGTTCAAAGGACTTTGTTCTCATTGAATCAGTAGAAATTTTGTTGTATTCAACTAGAAAACCATGTTCTAATGTCTACATTCATTTATTTAAAAAGAAGATTCGGAGAATGCTTGTTGTTGAGTTACACCTGCTGACAGTTTTATCAAGTTTGAGCCTGGCTTTAGGCTTAGGAGCTCACTTGCTTAGGTGCCTTTCAGAGTCAAAGCTGAGGTTTAATTTTGTTGCTTGTATCATCATTAACCATTGATTACTTCTTGCTTTCATCTTTGCAGTTCAGTTCCCAGTGTTTCTTTTTTCTTTCCTCTGCTCTGCTGTCATTGTCTGAGTGTCATTAAACTGCTTTGAATTTGCTCTTCATTTTTTAGCTCAGTTATAAAGTCCTTTTCCTTGCCTATCTGCAGTACAAATGCCTGGAGTGATAATAACTAAAGCCTCTTTATTATTTCTTGAAAATATCACCTGGGATGTTCAGCTGAAGGTGGGTTTGCTGCAGCTTGTTTGGAAAGATAAAGAGAACTTGAGGCAGCGTGGGGGAGAGCTGTGGGATACTCAGGCTGTCACAGGCTCACTTGCATAAATAATGTCAGATAGGAAATAAATCATAGCAGTCTTTTGCTGCTGGTAGCCTGGTTTCCTAAAACTTCTCCAGGTCCTCTCCAAGGGCCTCTGCCTGGTGCTGGAGATGAATATGTAAGGAAACAATTGGAATAAAGGGCTTTGAGAAGCGGCAATCCCAAGAAATCCCACTGACAGCCTGCTCTGTCTCTCCCATCTATTTCTTCCTTGTTCCACAGGACCAGGAAATTTGTTGCTTATGGTAAAGGATCCCCCTTTGGAGGAACTAATTGTTCCCTTTCTCTGCATACCCCAGAGGAATGGGAAGTGCTTGTTCCCTCTAAAGGGACGATGGTGCTGCCTAAAAGCGCCGTGCAAAGGCAGGATGGTAGAAATAGGTCACAACCATTATCTGCAGGTCATTGCATCAAAACTCTGTTTTGCAGCTTTGCCTTGACAATGAGCTCCCCTGGCAGAGGAGGTCTGTGTCTCCCTGTGCTCCTGTGCTCCTGCTTCCACAGGGGCTCTGCTTCTCCTTCTTTTCAATTATTGTCAGTTGACTGTGTTCACATAGCTAGAGAGCAGTAAAGTATTTCATCTATTGACTGCTGCATCTAAAATAGATTAAATTAGTGTTTATTCAACTTTTTACTGCTGACTTACAAAATTACTTGTAGTCTGGTTTGGATAGATAACTTTTTCTATTAATTTATTGCCATGCTCTGCTTTGATTGCTTTTTTTCATTGCTATCAAATCATATGCTGCTTTAATATTTCCTCCAAGATGTGCTCTTGATTAAGTCTATGTTGGATATTTATATCACCAAGAAGGATACTACTTAGAAATTCACCTGTTTTTAAAGCTCTCACTTCTCCAAATTAAGGTGACTTGATTTAAGTGTAGTTAATCCTACTTTGTTTCACGGAGCTTTTGCATTTACATTGGGAGAAAATACTTCTCTGCATCATGAATGGACACATATGGAATAAGTGATACAGGATCAAAGGGGAGGTGATTCTGGGATGACATGTAAAAAACATTTTGGTTTAAATTTCTATGTAGTGCCAGAATGATTTTGATTTTGGTACGGTGGCAGAATCTCAGATCCTTTCATTAGTTTCTATATATCAACAGTCCTTGTCTCAAAAAGCTCTTAAGAGAAGTTAACTGTGAAATTTGAGATGAAAAAAAAAACCTGCCAAAACAATTGGAGAGAAAAGAATATCATGCAAAAATATATTTTGTGTAAATTACTACATGATCTTATAAACCAGAAGCCAGCTCACAGTTGCTGTCCAGAGCCATCAGTGTGTTTGTGGATGTGCAAAGGCACAGGATTCAAAGGGAGAACTGTCCAGGTTGGTACCAGAGTTCCCAGCTCCCAGCAGCTCCGTCGGCTGTGCCAGGCTGGCCCAGCTGCTGACCTGGTCTGGCCTACTCAGACTAACAAGACAGGCCCTCCATGTGTGTCATACTTCACAAATCACATTGTTCTGTGTAACGTCCTAGGAAAATGCTTTTGTTGTTATTTTGGGGTGTTTTGCTGTAGAAATTTATGTACAACAAAACTGATGTTTTCATGGGCTTCTTCAATTTGTTTTTCGGCCCAGCCCATTACACTTGACCTTTCTTTTCACCAAAACAATGATCCAAATGCTTGTAATTCTTGAGACACACCATTTTTTGAATGGGTCCTCTCTGTCAGGTGCTACTTTTAATTTAACAGAAATGCCCATGTATCACTCTACAGCATGGAGCATGCACGTGACTCTTGAGGCCATGTCAGCTGTAGTTGCTCTCACTGGCTGAAATCTCCTGGCAGTACTGGGAGTGCTCCTGCATCTCCTTCCCCGCCCAACACCGAATAGATTAATCACAACTCGAGTTCATTTTGCTCTTTTCAGCTGATGTGGTTGATTTTGGTGGTGGTGGAGGAAGGTGCATGCACAGATCCCTTCTGCTGGCTGCAGGGCACGTGTGGGAACTTCCGTGGGGGAGCAGTGACAACCGTTGGGGAGTTTGCAGTGGCTTCAATTGCAGCAGCTGTTTGTAACTCAACATCTGTCCTGACCTCAGCCTCAGCATTGTCAGTGTTCTCATACTGATGAACTGAGCATTTGGATAGTTCGATTAAAAACATTCCATTTGAATGGTTTTCTTTTGCCTTTTTTCACTCTTTATGTCCCTTTGAAGGAAAAGAAAAGCACTTGTATGTAGATTTTTTTCCCGCCAAAAAACACCTGGCTCTGTTCTCTGCCCATGGAAAGGCCTTGTTGCTTGGAGATAAAAGCACCATTTCTCGCATCAGTTTAAATTTCACTCTCCTCTTCACAGTCTCATCTCAACAAAGCAGAGGTTCAGGTTTAAACACATGCTTACATCTATTTTATTCAGGAGAGCATGTAAGCACACACGCATAACTGAAGTCAATGGGATTTAAGTGTGTGCTTCACTTTAAAGCATGTGCTTCACCGCTCCCCTGAATGCAGGGGGTTTCATCTGAGTGCCTTGGAAATTGCAGTGGCCTTGCACATATTGGTTCTTTTATCCATCTGGAAGAAGGGCTACTGTGAAATTTAGTAAGTACTGTTCTCACTTTGAAATTCTCGTGTAAAACGCGCCTGTTTCTTTCCTGCCCATTTCCCTTGCAGTATGTTTAGTTCACACAGAAAAGCAGGATGTGGAGATGGTGGGAATTTGTTCCTGTGCCTTCGAGTGAGCTGTGTTGAGACTGATGGGGGTAGGTGGGCGTGCAGGCTGCAGCTGTGCTCAGCTCTTCTGTCTAAAGAGTGATGGCACCCAGCACTGCAATATTTAATCTGTGACTGGCCCTGGAGTCTTTCCAGTGGCCACCTGTAAATATTGAACTTGTCCAGGACACCAGAACCTTTCCCCAGACCGTGCTAGAAGGAACAGCTCAGAGGCAGCCTGAGGAGCAGTCGCTCTCACCTGCCTGCCTGGCTGTTGGTGGTACTTGGATACCTCTCTGTGCCTGTAATTTCCCTTCAGATGTGGAACTGCAGCTCAGCAGCTGGGCCCCAATGTTTTGAAAATCTTTGAGAACTAATTAGGCTCTCCTCAGAGTATGGCTCATCCAGCCAGTCTGAATAAACAAATGGCACCGTTTGTATTAGGAAATCTCTACAAATGACTGATCCCTGTCATGGGGTAACATTAATCTTTTTAGTATAGATTTCCAATAGTTAACCATCTGGCTCCATGCAGTTTTCCAGAAAACACTCACTGCCGGGGCTGGTGGAAAGAAGAAGGTGGGATTAATAACCTGAACACATCATATAAAGCATTAATCTTTAGGATTGGCCATTTGTTTTTACCAAAACAACTCCCATAAGATAATATTTCACAGCATGTGGTACTTGCCTGGACTTCTTTCAAAATGAGAAAATGTTTCAGTGTCTGCCGTGATCTGCACTTTGCAAATTCAGTGTGAATGATAAAGGCTGGAAGAATTGTATGTTCTCTTCTGCTTTGTGTTGCATTTACAGTCCCGGCCTGTTCAGCGGAAATGTGTGTTCTTTGTGATACTGGTTGTTAAAGCTTTTCATTCAAAACAACACTTCTATATCAGAATCCAAAATTACCCAAGTCAATGTCAGTAATTACACACAGGCTGGGACAGGCACTGCCTTCATCTGATGGATGAATTTTGTCAACTGAGCTGTCCAGGCAAGTCCAGAGTCTTGGTGCAGGTTAAATGATCTCAGTCTGGCTGAGCATTTAGGCACCTGCTTGACTTTAATCACCGCTTGTTCTGCAGATTTCACTGGTCCTAAGTGCTCTGTTGAAATCCAGCCCCGTGACTTCGGTCCTGCCTCAGGTCCCCGACTTGCAAGCCGTGGCAAATTAAAGGCAAAACCAGCTGCAGAGGTTATGGCCCTCAGGCTGTCTGTCCTGCCCCTGTGATGGAGATCACTCCTCTGCAAGGCAGGTGAATGAATGGCTGCTAAAGCACATCAAGTTAAACCAAAATTGGAGACAAAATACTCCGAGCTGAAAGGCTGAGTGCTCCAGAAGCTGCTTCATGAGCTGTGTCGTCGTCTCCGCTGCCATCAGGGGAAGGGGGAGATGGTCATGGGGATGGTAACTACTTTGGCCATCTGATTTTAATTCCCCACTGCATGCACATCAGAGCTCTCAGTCCCATCCTTGGCAGCCTGGCTGTCTGCAGAGCTGGCTGGCTCTGTGCTGCTGCCTCCCTCCCTGCCCTGCTGGGGCTCTCCTGCCTCCAGCACTGCCCAGCACCTGAGCAGCAATTCCAGCTGGAATCTCCGGACAGGAGGGACTACACCTTCCATGTGTTTGGCTGCAGCATATTGTGAACACCATCACAACAGAACTAATAATTTTCCTGATCTGCATGTGACACGAGTGCACTTGAGTAATGTACAGCACTCTGTGCATAAACCATGTTTATACCTTCTCACCCAATCATGTCTGTTGCAGTATTTCCAAATAAATGGTGGGGTTCTCGGTGATTCTTCCTGATAGAGAGTGATTTGTAATAATCTTGTCATACCAAACTCATAATAATACTAAATGAAGACATTTGTTGAAGGAAGTGATTGTAAATTACATGCAAATTCAAGCCTTGCTGGCATTAATCAATACTGAAACACAACTTTTGCATTCCTCATATAATACTGCTGAATCTAATCGCATGGATTTTACATTTCCATGTGAATTAAGCATTTATTTTGATTTAAACCTTTTTTTTTTCCTACTGGGAAAGGATAACACTTTTTTGGGTGGGTATTACACAGTCTTGACAGACCTGTACTTCCATACGCAGAGCTGGTAACTTTTGTGCATACTTAGTTAATCTCTAGTGCTTACACTGGTTTGCATTTCTGTGAGGTTGTGAATTAAGCTGGTGTGGGTGAAGTTTTGCATAGTCAGGCTCTCTGATAAACATCCTCTGACCTCAGAAGCAAAGCGTTGTTTTAGTTGTGTGGCAGTATTTGATTGAGAACCATCTCCTGCTGATTGTCATAGGAGTTTATTTCCATTGCATGGGCCCTGTACACCCTGATCAGCACTGAGGGGCCACTGACTGACTCAGAATATACAGTACATTAGACCCCATGGGAATGGGTGGGAGCACAGTATTCTCTTAGATTATTATCTTTTTTTATGATTTGGTAGAACTAGAGCTCAAAGTGAACCATCAAACCCATTTCAAGGTTATTATCTTTCTGTCAGGCATTTCAATACCAATGTATTTTGGTTCAGCAACCTCAGTATTGCATACTTAGCAGCACAGTTGTAATGATATTTTCATATGTATTTCCATTAAAAACAGAGAGAGGCTTCCATATCCTATGATCATTTTTCCATTTAATCTTTCCTCTAGTATCATCCACTCATTTTGGTTGAATGTGGAAAATGCAGTTGATTGTTTTTGATAACCACTAATGCATTCTGCCAGTGATTTCTTTCCACTCGTTATAGTAATACAAGAAGATTAATCGTACTTGATTTTATTTTAAAATATTAGACATCAATAATACAAAAGCTGACACTTCTGGGAATTTAACCTACTGGATTATTTATGTCACAGACAATTTTTTTTATTTAAGCAATTGCTTCAGAGTAAATGCAGAGAATGCCAGGTGTTTATTGACAGCCATGTGCATAGACTGGTGCGTGTGTTTTCTAGGAACAGCACTGCTATGGCACGTTTTCATTCTGCTAAACTGTAGCTTTTGAAATATTTAAGAGGCTATTGTACTTCAGTCCTACCAATCTCTTTATTTTAGGCCTGATTTAAAGCATATTGAAGTCAATGCACATTCTTTGTTTGATCTCAGTACATATAATTCTCAGTGACTGGAAGTTAATAGAGCAGATCATCCTCTGTGATACATGGAGTTGGTATTTATGTGTCTGCACGAACGTGTGTCCATGCACACGCGCACGGCAAACCTCAGAGCCTTGTTCTGTGCAGTTCCTCGTCTTGGAATCCAATTTATGTGGGAACTGCTAGCTTAGTGTAAAATGGGCACCAGTGGAAATAGCTGACGTGGCTCAGTGCAATTATTTTCAGCAGCTGGGGTTCAAAGGTCAGTCCACTTAGCACTGCAGGGCAGGGCTGCAGCATCCTTGGTGCTGGGTGTGTTAACTTTGGTTAAAGAGGGAGCAAAGGGTCTGATGTAAAAGTCACTGACTTCAGTAGGCTTTGGGTCAGAACCTAAATGCAGTTCTTATCTGCTAGATTGTTCAGCTATTACATTTTACAAGAATATTTGTGTGTTTCTTTTGCATTAATGGTCCGAGGGAAGTAATATTTTTCAGAATAATAAAACTGTTAAAGAAATAGGGTCTGATTTTCTGTTCCTTTAACACTGACATCAGGATGGTATAACTCTTTTGAAATCAATGCAGTTACACCAGAATAAAGCTGCTGTTAATGGAGTGCAGAAATTGATGTTAATGGAGTGGAGAAATCCGAGAACTTCTTTATATCAGATTCAATTGACTCTAATTTTGATCATCTCCCTTGAACTGGAATTAGTAAACACTGAAATAGATAGAACTGCATTGGAGTAAAAGCAGTGTAATGGCATGGAGAATCCATCCTTTGTCAGTCAAAATGACTGCTAAGGAACCATTCTAACTTGAATTTCCTTAGTGGAAATTATTCTTTAACCATTCCATTTAACTTGAATGGGTTTGGAAATCCAGCCAGCATTGCAGTCACAGCTCAGATTCTGTGTTTTATGGAACAGGTTTTTGCCTCGAGAGCATCTTCTCCAAATGTGTCACTGTTGTAACTCAGCTTCGTTCAGATGAAGTCGATGGAGGTAAATTTGGCATTCTGATGAAAGCCAGAAAACCAGAGTCTGCAAGTTTTAATAGATCTTCCAGACTGTTGCAGCAGTAACAGTTAGAGATCAGATCATGGGATTCAAAACATGCAGAAGCACAAATGAAGGCAATTTGCTTTCCAAGGTCTCCAATGCTTTGTGCTTAGATGTTTGCAATTGCACATTTGTCTGTGATAGCTGTAAAACATTAGACTCTGAGAGGAAGCTCTTGTTTTTCAGTGCCTCCTGATGCTGGTGTAGTGCCATGTGGTTGCACAAGGCCAAAGTCATGCAGTGCAGATAAATAGCAGTGAACTCTGTGATCTCTGGGAGGGGCTGTATGTCATTAGCAGGACATTGTTGTCCTCTGCATCTTTTCTATTGCTCTGTGCAGAAAAAGTGGCTCTGAAGTAGAGCAGCATCTGGAACCCCTTGTCACAGGGATACACTGAATTCTCAGTGTTGTGAGAATTCATGCTGTGCTGTCACAGCAAAGATGTGGCTTTTGCCACCACTTCTGTGCACACTGGTGATCCTTTGGCCTTACTGGTCCCTACTGACCCCAGTGCCTTGTAGGTCCTTGTGTGTTGTTGGTGCTTTCTCAGAACGACCCCTCGGCTGCTCTGGGGGAAGTTGGGCTGGGATGGAGGTGCCTGGAGTCCAGAGACTGCAGCAGCTTTGATCATCTCTCCTTCCTGGTTACATTGCAGATCTGGGATAACAATTTACAGAATGTACTTCTGGGATTTTGGAGGCGCAGACTTCCTCTTTGTCCTGTCACTTCACTGTCACTTCATACCCATCTTTCAGCCAAGTACAGCAGAAAGGTGCTGGGATTGCAGTCAGAGTGTGGAATGTCTTCCCTGTTGAGTCGTGTTGTCATTTCCAACATTGGAGCTTTCTGTGTGTGAAGCAGACTTCAAAACTGTCTGAGATTAAATCCCTCATATTCACAGAGCAATGAGAACCATTGCTTGAGGCTCTGAAATTATGGTGGGGAGACATGGGGACTGGGACACTCTGGTTGAGGGGAGCTGACATCAATGATCCAAATTTCACTGCCATCCAGACTTACTACAGTGTTTTGAGCAATGACTGGAATATATAACCTGTAAATGTCTCAGCAGATTGCATTGAACAGAGCTCAACGGATGAGAGCTGTGATCCATGACTGGATCCTTATTTGTGAGTAAGAAGTGATTGCACCTGGAGCATTGCTCCTGGAGAGGAGTGGGGTGGTGACTGGCTGTTTCACTCAATTCCTCCTGGGATCTGAGTGCCAACAACTGAAAGAGAAGCCAAATGAAACATTAGGGACTTCGCAAGTATAACCCACTATCCTAGCACTGCAGTGAAGTTTATAGCTAATGGAAAGAAAATAATGAGCCACTGGCTTAAAAAAGAGGCAGGAGTATTTATTATACCTGGTAGTCTAAATCTTTACTGTATTCAACCAGAAGCCTAAAGGACTGGATTTTTCTTTTTCTCTGATACAAATCAATTCTCGGTGTTGCCTTGGGCGTCTCAGTTTTGCGGCTTCAATTTCAGTGATTTGAGATCTATTGATAAGAAAAGAGATGAAAATATCTCGATCTAAAGCAAATTGTTGTAGGCAAGCAGAGACAGACCTGGGAGCAAAGACAGGGTAGGTGTCACCTGCACTGAACAGGTAACAGCTGTGGCCGGCTTTGATCGGAGTTTTCCGTGGCTGAAATTTCCCCTCTGGAAAAGGGATAGCAAAAGGCTGGCCATGTGTTTCCACACTGGGCTTGGCTATGACACACTAATTTTAAAGCAAGCTATTTGTACCTCAAAACAAGGCTGGATTTTACCCCGTGGCTATGAACGCTGGCAATTGCTGCCTTCCCAGCACCTCTTGTGAACTGCTCATCAGGGTGTAGCTGGTTTGGTACAGCCCGTGCAGGGTGGTTGTGTATCTTTTGTAGGTTGCTAAGTTACACACAATCCTTTTGCTAAACACATACACCAAATAAAATCACCTAAGCACTGCATAATGGATTGTGGGGTCAACATCTTTCTCTTTCTTAATTTTGTAGCTTATTTCAGCCTCTGAGAAATGTGAACAATTATGCAGGTGTAGTTGCTACCAAAAGTAAGAAAGATTGAATTTGCTATTTGTAGTACTATAAAGCAAATACAGAATTCAATAATGTGTATTTTCATTATCCTAATGGAAGATTTCAGTATGTTAAATGTGTTCAGATGTCCTTGGCAAAATTGGGGTCAGTCATGTGAAATGGAGACAAAATGTATTTCATCATCTTGTGGTTATTATACTACAAGGATTTCATTGTAAAGTGCAACAAGTAATTGCAGCCACATTTCTGATGCTATTGACTGCTTTATCTAATGGAAATGATTTCTTTCTTGATTATTTAAAATGAACCTTTTACCATTGTCATGTAAGGAAGTTGTAAAGTTTTTTTTTGAAAAAATACATTAGACGCACCACCATTAACAACAACAACAACAACACCACCAAATTAAGAGTGTGCACTTCTCAGATGGTTTTATCCAAGGAGCTAAAGGCGCTTTAGGAAGAATATCCAAATTAAAGTTCTTGTGTGGAAGGCAAATGGCAGAGATGATGGGTTTAAAACTGAGAAACTGTTTCTTGTGCTAGGCTTGGTGGAAAGCAGCACAAGTCCAGAGTAACTCATGCATCAGTGCAGCTCCTTGGGCTGAGCTGTGCTGTCCCCAGGTGTGCCTCACTCAGGGGGGTGCTTGTGTCCCTTCAGGGGCTCAGGGTGAGGCTCCCAAGAGGATTCACCCACCTGGACAGACCCGTGCAGTGCTTGTCCCCGATTTTTGGGGATTCACTGCTGCGAGCTTTGGCTGGCAGGGGTTGGACCCAGTTCCCCGGGGAGCTCTGCAGGAGGGCACTGCCCTGGGCTTTTAGCTCCAGACCTACCCTTGAACCCAGTGCTCGCATGCAATAGACCATGGATGAGGGTCCTTCTTCGTTAAATCATCTTCCTCCTGCTTTTTCTGTCCCCAGAGACACCCACTCCAGTGCCTGTTGTTTTCCTTGTGGGTGTCTGGACAGGCACGTGCACACACTCATGGGCAGCACGCCTGAGCCCAGAGTCTGAGCCTACTAAACACAAGTGCAGTAAGGGCTTCATTTCATTGCAAAACAGCCACAGAAAGATGGGGCAGCTGTAAAGCCTGAAGGCGCTGGGGACCCAAGTGTGTGCCTTGTGTGAGCCCAGTCTGTCCCAGTCCATGCAGGATGTGCCTCTGAGAGATTGGTTTTTCAGACGATGTTAGAGAGAGAGAGTGGATTTTCACATGACACTGGAATATGTTGTTTGCTGTCCAAGGTCTGTGCTCTCACTTCTCCCTGTTCTTCACGATTCAAGATGCACTTTATGGCTACAATTTGCAGATTTAGGATGCCCTGTAAAAATGTTACTTACAGGGCATTTGCCTGGCAGCAAACATGCATTGCTGTGGGCCTTGGTTCACTGCAAATCGAATGGTCAGGTACATCAGGTGAAAATTTCTCAGGCTGTCACTGCCAGGCTTTTCTTTTCCAACCAATAAAACATTCCTCATTTCTCAGTTGGATGTATAATATATATGTGTGTGTATATATATGAACAAACAAACAAACAAACAAATAAATATGTTCTTCATCCCAGAAACATCAGAGACCAAATACCAACACTCGTAAGGCTGCACCTCTGCAGATGTGAAATAGCTGTTGCTCAGAATGGGGTTATTCCAGATTTATACCTGTGGAGCTAAGTGGAGCTTCACATGGAGGAAGGCCCAAAACATATGGCAGTACCAATTTTGTTCAGAGCAAGTTTTTAATGATTTCTACCATTTGATCTACTGTACTGTAGATTTTATGGGT
This sequence comes from Dryoscopus gambensis, assembly GCA_013389985.1. Lineage (NCBI taxonomy): Eukaryota > Metazoa > Chordata > Aves > Passeriformes > Malaconotidae > Dryoscopus > Dryoscopus gambensis. The sequence continues at coordinate 359,576 of WEIT01024720.1, read as the reverse complement.
CAGTGTGGGTAAAAAAATAAAATAAACATCTGGTAATGTACAGCTTTGTTTGGGTAGATTTATAGAGCTGGGCAGGGATGCAGCCGGTGTGTGGCTGTGGAGCCAATAAACAGACACTGAAGTTATTTCTGCTTTTGGGGGAAGAGTTGATCAGCTGCAAACATCCCCACTGCTGAGTTTGCTCAGCAAGCTGCTCGAGAGGCCCCAGCCAATAATTATGCTTTATGGAGGTGTTTGTGCTTTCTCCCCACATGCAGATGTGGGGTTCAGCCAGGCCAGGGCCCCGGGAGCAGAGTGCCAGGATTTACGGGGTCCCCCCAAGCACAGGCAGGGCAGCTTTAGGGCTGTTAAGCTGCTCAGCCACAGTGTCAGGATGTCTCTGCTTGCCTCTCTCACACCATTAATTTGCTACCAGTTGTGACTAGTTCTTTCCACGGGGCAGTGAAAATAAACCTATGGAATGGGGTGCCACAACATCTTTTTTGCCATTAGGCATGGATTGTCTTTTCTCTAATTTTATTTTAGTTTTGTTGCTTTCAAAGGAGACTCTGTCATCATCATCATTATTATTATTATTATTATTATTATTATTATTATTATTAACATGGTCACCAGACAAAATTATTATGTTAAGGCAGAGACATCACATCACTTACATTTCATAGCTCAGTGCAATTTTCATAAAGTGTGAGGCAACATCCAAAAAAACATGACTCAGAATTAGAGTTTCAGAAGATTATTATATAGACATTATTTCCCCCAGGTCATGGGCTTTAGTCAAATTTGGAAGAGAATGAAATTGCCAACAGTGAAAAGCAGACAGAAAGGTATGAGTTCATGAGCAGAGAAATAACATTTTCATTTGTTCCTTCCCCATGGGAAAGATTCAACATTCCGGTAAATGGAGACGGTTATAAGAAATGAATTTTTGTCAGCAGGGATGTGATTTTAAGGCTCACTTATCCATTGGCAATCTAGATTTCTAACCCCAGGAATCTAGGAAATTGCTACAGAATGTAGTCTTTATTATAAACAAGTTTTTTTTCTTTCTTTTCCTTTTTTTTTCCACCCTGTCTTTTTTAGTAGTTGAGATTTTTAAGGTGCAGAGCTCTGCTGCTCTGAGCATTTCAAGGGGTCATATTGCCACAGAATTATTCTGTGTGGCTTGCTGTCCCTTTGAACTGTGCCTTCTGTGGTGCAGTGATCCCTCTCACCCAGAAATTCCTCTGATCATTGGAACAAGGATGTTTTTGAGAGCTAAAAGCACCCCCAGCAATGTGGCGTTTGCAGCAGACTTTGCTCCCAAGGATCTAAGCACCATTCCTTGCTTTGTGGTTTTCTCCCTGGTCCATTTTTTAAGCCCTTCTATTCACGCAGGCGAGGCAAATGAAGTAGACAAGAGTTTAGGGGGTGGCTCTTGTTTTTGGTGTGCACAAATAGCTGGGATTCGCAGGCGTTCCATGGCACTGTCCCAGGCAGACTGCTTTTTGTAATTAAAAGGATTTTCTTCCAAGAGAAATGTTCATTTTTTCCTTCATCTGACTCCTGTAACCTCACTCTGTATTTAGATTCTGTGAGGATGTTCAAATGCTGTTACTGTGTCTGTGATTTTATTTAACCCTAAGCCCTTCATTTCTGATGATACAGATTGGTCTCTAACATTATTATCTTCTTCTTTTTTCTTTTTTTTTTTTTTTTTAATAACAACTTGGAAATATGTACATGTAATACCTCCTTTCCTTGGTGTGTTTTTGTCTATTTTAATATCTTTTCTTACAACCAAGACCTGTTTGCCTTACTGTATTGTTATCAAGCAGTGTTACTGCCACTGCCTGCCAACATCTTACTCACCACAAATTGCATTAGTTCTGTTAGCTTCATTATTATTGTGTCCAAACTGGGGTTTAATGATTATGGAACATCATGATAGAGGCTGATTAATAAATAAGAATTGATTACTCTGGCTTTGTCCATTGTATTAGGCCCAGGTGATTTATATTGTTGATGTCATTTTCTGAAAAACTGCAAATGCTTAAGAAAGACAGAGAGAGGGGAATATAATTTCCTCTCAGGAATGCACAGTCAAATTGCATTCCTTTGTCTCTGCTGGCGTGTAAGGGCAATCAGAGCTGCAGCATTAAGAGCCTCTGAGTGATCACTGACTGTATTTTAGTATGGAACTGTTTTCCACTGGCTTTCCTTTCCCCTAAGATGTGGGTGTCTGTGGCGTGTTTTGATGGTGTTGGCTGGCACCAAAGAAAGGGAAAGAGCTTTTCCTTCACACACACATACAACTTTTACCAGTGTTTATTCACAGATAGTGTTTAAACATGCCTTAAGGAGTGACAAAAATGAAGCTAGACCAGAAAGTGCTGCAGCTGTGCTGCTGCATCTGCATTTCCTTCTGCTGCTCTGATTCTGGGGACCTGGAAAAATCCACGGAGAGACTCCAGCCTGCTCGTGCAGGTGTCCTGCTGTCCTTCCCTGGCAGCACTGCCTCGTACCTGTAATGGCCACGTTCCTTTCTGAGGGACACACTGCTTACAAAGGGCTTACAGTAACTGGGAATTGCACAGATGTTTGCAAGTTACTTTTTGCTGTTTTACAAACCTTTCCTGCACACTGAGTGCGAGTGGCAAAGCATTTAGGTTCCCGTGTGTGCTGCATGGCTGTGAGCTGTAACCTGGTCCTCCTGGTGGAAATGGTGTCAGTTGTGTTGAGTTCTCCAGCCGTGCTGGAGGATGTTCCCTGATCCCTGAGCATTGCTGCAGCTTTTGGGTCCAGGAGGGAGCTGTTGTGACACAGCAGCATTGCAGGTGGGGCAGAAAGTGGTCACAGCTCTTAGTGAGTAACTCATGTGCGAGTGAGGAATGCTACTGGGCTGGAAAAGACTGAATCTTCTCTTTTGAGGCAATTCTCATTAGCAGGGAGTTGGAGGTGGGTTTGCCTTGCTCACCCAGAATGGTGCAGTTTCCTTGCCTGAATCAGGACTGTGTGAGCATTTTGAGTGTGGGAGGAAATGGAGGAGGAGTCAAGTACCACCCTCACACCTTTCAGGGTATCACTGATTTCTAAGTAAAACGTGTAGCGAAGAATGTCATTTAACAGTTATTTGCCCCCTTCTGTCTTTGCAAGAAAAGCATAATTTTCTGTATGTGCTTGGTTTAATTCTGGCTTGCATCCGTCCCATGACTGACTAACCCTCACTGTAGCCAAGACATTTTACAGTAGCAAGATTAATCCTTCTCAGGCTGTGAATTAGCTTTTTTCACCATCACTGTGGCCTTTATCACTGCCAGGGAGTCAGTGCGTGGATAATGCGGCCTAACCCTCGGAGACGTTTCGGGCAGCTCCCACCCCCGGTGCAAGGAGGGGATTGGCTTGGCAGGGGGGTGAACCAGGGCTGGGTGGGCTCAGCCCTCCTCAGGGCTGGACAGGGACCTCCCTCTGCTGCAGCCTTGGTGGCCTGGAGGAGCTGGGAAGGTGAGAAGCCTCAGAGGCTGCGGCTGGGGACAGGGAGCGTGTCCTGGGGTCTGAGCCTGCATCCTGCAGGAATGGGGAATGGGAAGTGGCTTTGCCTGATGGGGATCCTTCTTATCTGAGAAACGGCATTAACGGGAGCTTTTCCAGGTTTATGTTTTGGTTTGGTTTGTTTCTCTGCAAGGAAGCACTCTGTTTGGCAGTGGGCTCCTAGGAAAGCACTGCTTGTGCTCCTGCAGTATTTATTGTAATTCTAGAGCTGTCAGTCAGGGCTCAGGCCTCGTGGTGCAGACACAGGCTCACATTGCTTACAGTCTATGAGTAATATAATGATCTGCACCTAGTCAAGGGAAGCATTTAATGAAATCTCTTTCAGACATGGGAAACTAAGGTTTTTACTGCTTGTTGATAAAGTCATTCTCTTCTTACTAAGTGTTCTGTTGGGAATGGAACTGAAAGCTCTTGTGTCTGATTGTTTCTTTTGCTGGAGCTAATGTTTTGAATACATGTTTGACTCTGGAATAAATGTTTTATGTTATAGTGTGGTTGCTCCTGTGCAAAGAAGGAGCAAAAGACTTGTGCTACTAAGTGATTTTGAGAGTCAGCAGTTCAGGGGAATTGGAAATTATGAGCAAAAAAATCCTGAGAAATAACTCAGGTTACTACAATCTCACCTGACCCTGAGCAGTCAGTGGACTGGTGATGTTTTAATGCCGGGCACTGCCCTCGTGTATTTTATTTTCCTGTGGTGCTCTGCTGCCTTGGCACATCCTGCTGAAGTGGATTAAACCCGCAGAGGAGTGGGAGGGCCCCGTCCCAGATCCGGCGTGACCACTCACATTTAGGGGTCAGGAGCAGCCAATGCTCCTTCTGGGGTTTGGAGCACGCGTGACTGGGTCTGAGTGTTAGAGCCACCAAGATCCACCTGTGAAAATGCCCCTGGAGATCAGTCTGAATGGAGCAGGAGATTTGCAGTTTATTACCAGTAGAAGCCCTGAGAAGAAAAGCAGTAGTTCCTTCTTTTGTAGTTGATGCAAGGCTTCACCAACACGAGCACACCAGTCCCTCCAGGAGCTGGCAGCTGCCAGCTTGATTTGTCTGGCCCATGCAAGTGAGGCAGAAAAAAACATTCCCAATTTACCATTAGAGTTTTCTGTCTACACTTGGAGCTGGGTCTCAGTTCTGCTTTATGAAGAAGAAAATTCTGAAGTTTTGGGGTCTGAAGTTTCTGAAGTCTTTGTACTTTGCATATATATTTGTTATTTCAGTGTCCAAGCCTGGCAACTGTGTTAAGAATTTGTTTTTCACAAGTAGCATTTCTTGATGCAGTCGTGGCATTCGAGAGCTTCCTGCATCTGCAGATCTTCCAGAGCCTTTCTCCAGCCCAGCTTTTCTTGCAGGCTGCAGGCAGAGGCTGGAGAAGTGAATGTCACCTCTTTCCCCTTGCCCAGGTTTGGACTCATGCCATTCACTCTTCAGCTGGTAGGGAAGAAATTGTGGCAATTATTGCAGTGGTTCAATGTGAAATCCTTTCAGCCTCTTTCTTTGCTTCTCCAGGGAGACTGAATTTTTTAGGGGTAAAAAAAAAGGAGGAGGGTTCACATACTGCAGATTTTTGTGATTTTTTTTCCCCTTACAGAGCTGCAATGGGAAAAGATGAGGCCTCTGTCTCCTGATTCCCATTATTTTGGCTGTAATTTAACCTGTTTCTCTCTGCCCTGCTCCGAGCAAGGCAAATCACATCCCACTTGGGCAGAAAATGTTTCATACAAGGGTTTTGTTGTAAGGAATGACTCTACCAACTTCACCTTAACTTTTCTACCTTTTTTATTGTAATAGTTGATCTCATGGTCTTGGTGACACTACCAAACTGGTGGCCTTGGGGTCTGGAGTCCTTCCTGTGTTCTCAGAGCAGTTCCAGTGGGATGTGCAGCTCTGCAGCCCAGACTTCACTGGATGGGGAGGGACAAAGGGACCTGCATGCCATGGCCCATCATACCCTCCATCTGTTTGTTGAGGCAACTGCCCGAGGTGTGTTTTGAAACTGAGAGAGGAGTTCTTGGCGGGTTTCAGCCTGTTTCCTCGTCTATGAGGTTTCTCATGGTCGTGTTTTTGTTGTTTGAGGGTTTTTTTGTTGGGTTTGTGGGGGTTTTTTACAGGGAGTCAGTGAGAGGCATCTTCTCTGTGAAGTAAGACCGTGAGTGCACAGCTCATTTCAGAAACCACTGGTAAACATTCCTCTCTTACACCACAAAACCTGCCAGCCCTTCAGAGCTGGTGTTTGGGGATAGGTTTTTTCTGAGCATCCAGCTTGAAACATCCTGAAGTTATTTGATGATAGGTTTTATTTGTGATAGTCAGCTTTTTTTGTAGAATCTCTGTAAAGAAACCCAAGATCTGGACCACCTTGAGCTGCTAGCCAACTCCAACAAATTCTTGGAACCCTGGAATGGAAGACAGGAAGGTTGGTCGTGGGTGATGTGTATCAGGAGAACATGCTCTGTATATGTTTCGTGCTCCAAAAGAAATAAGAGAAATTAGACCAGTGGTTTGGTAAATTATATGAAAAATAGACCTTGCTAGCTAATAGACTGTGAAGAAACTGATGTAGTGAAGATGATCTGTAATATTTCATATTTCTCTGAGGAGAAAAAATGATAAACTTGATGGTGTGTGATTTATTCGTGTTTCTGAACATAAAGAATAATCCCAAAGTCAACTGTCTGTTTCACACTGCGAGGCCGGGCGCAGGATTTATGCTGGGATTTGGTGGCTGGGGTTTGTTATGAGGACTGCGGAGGAGGGACCTGGTGATTAATGATGGAGTTGGAAAAGTCTGCAGATGGGATAGTTATGCAGAAACTTCAGCCTTTTCCACATGCCTGTTTACTGCCTCACAAAGCATGATGACAAATATGTTAGATTTGTTGATGTTTGTTTTGGTGGTTTGTTGGTTTGGGTTTTTTTCTCGTTCTATCACTCCTTGCTTTTGCTCCCATTCTCTTGGCACGTCCAGGGGTTTGCCCTTCACTGCAGTCCTGTCACTCGATTCATGCTGTGTCTCTCTGCTGAGATGCTTTTTGAGCCAAAGCCTTAGGTAATTTAGAAATTCAATGAAGAGTTTCCTAGGACCAGAAGGGTCATTTTCCTTTGTTCAGCTCCTGAAAGAGGGGATCTTCATCTGATTCCTGAGAGACCTCCATGGTTCAGAAAAGAGCACAACTTTTTTTGCTTCTTGGCCTCAGGACCAACTGCTGTGATCATGGTCTTGGGGATGAAGTACATGAAAGCAAAGACCTTTGAAATCTGACATATCCTGCAACAGGAGAAAAAAGGAGAAAAAACCCAAACCACAGAGAATGCCGCAGAAGGCAGGCCATACAGGGGAACATGTGCTTTTTTAGGGATTAAGTGGGATATCATGTATAGGGGGAAAAACAGGTGCACAGAGGCTTTTGGGTTCTTCAAGTACTTTGCAGTGTATTTGTACCCACAAATTTTCACCTTCAAAATGCAAATTAAATTCTAGTCACTACCTGAACACGGATGGACTGTAGAAACAATAAAATTTTTGGGTAGAATCATACATAGATGGAACAAGGTTATGGTAGAGAAAGACCAAACCCAAGCTGCAGACAGCAACAGTGTCTGTGTTACAGTGAGCTGTCTCCTAAGACAGGAGGGACAGATAATAGATTTTGACTAGACTTTCCTCAGCTCGTGAAGAGAAAGCGTGATGGAAATTGCAAAGGTGCTTGAGAGACAAGATGACAAGCAGACACATGACAAGCAACAGTTCAGGCTGTACTCTTTGGGTGTTGACACAATGGCAGGCTGTGGTTAGGTGAGCAGCTGGAGTGTGACATAATAGTGCTGCGTTTTGAAGGTTGTGAGAAGTGGGAGAAACCCAAACCTCCTGATAATGCTGTGTGTGTAATTTTCAGTGCCTGCAGCCCTATTCTGAAAAGGGCAAGTTCACAGATGTCAGGGCCAGAGGGCAGGCAGTGGGCTATGAAACCTTCCACCTTTATGGTCACTAGTTCAAAATTACCCTGCTCCATCTAAAAGTCATTGCCATCTGGTGGGTGGCTGCAGGCCAGCACAGAGTAGATGGATGGCATCAGTCCAAGCACAGGCAGCAGCAGAGGTGGAGCAGACAGCAGGACCTCTTCTGATGGCCCTGAGGTTAAAGGGGGTAAATGACCCCCTGTGCCCCAGAAGAGGCTCAGTGGCCAAGCAGGGAGCCCGTGGGAGGCAGTGAGGAACTGCTGCATTTTAACTGGGTTGGATGAAAAAGGAGCAATTTGATGTCTAAGGCACGTCCTTGTAACACACTCGTCCAGCATAATGTTACAATACTTTTTACTGTGGATGCATGGATGTCTGTTACAAATAAGTATTATTTACAATTCGTAAAATCAAGGAGAAAGGGGAATGTTTAGGACACACAGAGTGAGGTGTGTAAGTGCATGTATTTTTCACGTGCAGGGTGCTCACAGGTGTGTTAGTGAAGCAGGTAATCTGCTCATTTCTCACATCTTCCAGTCAGAGTTCTTTTGCTGCAGGGTGCCCACTAGAAGACCTTGTCTATAAGCACTCCTAAGTGACAGCTGGGAGACATGCAGCATGAGTTCATTTGTTTATTCTTATCTAGTGGCCCCCGAACAAACTGATGAACAGTTTGATTTGACAAGGTCGTACTGAGGATTTGTGAGGATTAACCTATATGTGGCATTTACCGAGAGATCAGACAGGTCATGAAGATTGGCATTAGGGAGTCTAAGAAGATCCTTTTCCCCTCCCCTCTCCCCTGAAAGCCTCAATCCAATTACTGTCTTATTTTTGACTCAATAAAAGGGAAATGAGCGTGTGCCGTCCTTCACGTAAGGAGCGGATGGTACCGTGACACAGCGAGGAGCAGGTAGGGCTGTCTAATGATCTGCCTTTCTGGGCTGCTCACCTGATGGTATGAGATTATTCACACCATTGTTGGAGTCATGGCTTCTGATGGCCTTTTCAGTTTCTATCACGCTGCCTCCTCTTGGGAAGGGAGAAGAAGTTCTCTTTGTGTGTTGAATGAAGCACTGACATAATGGATATTGTTATTTACACTAGTGTGCTCAGAGGCAATAGTGGAGGTTGAGGAAATGCCTGTGGAAGTGGCTATAAAAACACACCATCTAATGTCATGAAACATCTTCCCTTCTGGGCAGATGGGGATCTCTGTGCAGAGGGCACAGCCCAGCCCCGTCTGCCGCTCGCTGCGTTCCGGCCCTTTGCTCCGTGTGTCTGAGGGGGGGACAGGTTTTATCTGCCCCGTGTGTCTGAGGGAGGGACAGGCTTTATGTGCCCCGTGTGTCTGAGGCGGGGACAGGCTTTATGTGCCCCGTGTGTCTGAGGGAGGGACAGGCTTTACCTGCTCCGTGTGTCTGAGGGAGGGACAGGCTTTACCTGCTCCGTGTGTCTGAGGGGGGGACAGGCTTTACCTGCCCCGTGTGTCTGAGGGAGGGACAGGCTTTACCTGCTCCGTGTGTCTGAGGGAGGGACAGGCTTTATCTGCCCCGTGTGTCGGAGGGCGGGACAGCCTTTACCTGCTCCGTGTGTCTGAGGGGGGGACAGGCCTTATGTGCCCCGTGTGTCTGAGGGGGGGACAGGCTTTATGTGCCCCGTGTGTCTGAGGG
>WEIT01024720.1:311256-350395 GCA_013389985.1 Dryoscopus gambensis | reverse complement strand
TGCCCCGTGTGTCTGAGGGAGGGACAGGCTTTATCTGCCCCGTGTGTCTGAGGGAGGGACAGCCTTTACCTGCTCCGTGTGTCTGAGGGAGGGACAGGCTTTATGTGCCCCGTGTGTCTGAGGGGGGGACAGGCTTTATGTGCCCCGTGTGTCTGAGGGGGGGACAGGCTTTATCTGCTCCTTCCCTGGTGGTCAGCGGTGCTGAGCAGCATCTCTCCTGTCAGCAGCTCCCTTTCTCCCTCCCTTGCAGGAGCACTGCAACGCCTGTTGCTGGATTATGTTGAGTGCAGCCCGTTAACATTTCTGTAGCACTGCTAATGCTGACTGCTTTGTTGTGAGAGTGCTGTGCATCTCCTGAGCCAGAGCAAGATGTTCCTCTGAGGAGCTTGGCAATCTTTGGCACAGCCTGGGAAAGGGCAGGTTGGTGTTGTACCTGCACAGAGGCAGCATGGGGAGAGAGCCTTGACATGACTGAACTCGGGGTGTGTAAGGAACTGGGGCACTCAGGGCACGGGAAACACTTCTGTCCTGTGAAAAACAAACCAGACATTCAGAGCATACACTTCGATTTAGAAGGTCTGAGTGCCAAACTCATTAAATCTCTGCTTGTGTCAAATGCTGTGGAAGGGGTTTCATCCTGATTCGTGGTGCTGTGTCATTGCTTGAGGGGTGCTTTACTCCTGGAGGGCTCTCTGGGGTGGTGGTCACTCACCAGGGGGTGGGGATGTAGGAAAGGATGGTGCTCCCTGAGGTCTGACTCAGGAAAAGCCTCATAGCTGGGGCAGGATTAGTAAGAAGGGGTGCAGCTGCAGGAAGATGGATGGATGGATGGATGGATGGATGGATGGATGGATGGATGGATGGATGGATGGATTTACTGAGCTTTGCTTAACCTCTGGCTCCCAAACTGTAGGATTTGTGAGCACTTCAAATTCTATTATCACTGATGGGCGGTTAATTATTAATTTATTCTTTAATCAAAACTAATTAAAAATAATTTTGAAGAGTAGGAAGCTGTTCATTAGGATGCCAAGAAGGAAGTGACTACATAAGCTGGGCTGTGAGACATCCCCTACGCCCAGATGTTTGCTTTATTGATGCTGCTGCCTGAAGAAGCCAGTTCCAAACTGCAGATCTGCTTTACAGCACTGCTGGTGAGGGGCTCTGGACCCCAGGGAACGCTGCTGGGGAAAACCCCTGGTGAAGGGCAGGAGCAGGGTCTGCTTGGCTCTGCTCTGTCTGTATGGTCTTGACCAGCTCTGGCAGCCCTGATTTACCTATTTCATCATACTTTGCCTTGTGTCACAGGGCAGAGCTGGAGAGGGAGCCTCCCATCTCTGCCTCCAGCAGAGTTTGGTTTGTGCCAAGTGTGGTGTCCTATAGGAAGTTACAGGGTTACGCCAGAAGAAACAAGATATTGGCTCAATTTCTTTGCCTTTTCTGCTTTCTCAAAATGAGACCTGACAGGTTTGAGTTTGTTTCCAAGCAGAGCTGCCACACGGTTGGGTTTTAGTGTTGGCTGGCCCAGCTCATGTTGTGGTGTGCGTTGGGAGCTGCACATTCCAATTAACTTTTTATGGCCCTGCACAAGGGGGAGATAAGTTAATGTGAACCAAATGTGTGGTTAGCACCGTGGTACCTGCTGCTCCTCTCAGGGAATCCAGATAACAGCACTTTCGGCTCCAGAGAAAGGAGAGAGTAATTGCAAGTCAGGGCTTTATAGGAGAAACATTGAATTGGATAGTTTAAGACAGTTTCCAGTCTAAAAGAAATGCAGAGCAGATACATGACCCCAAAAAATCCTGCAAGGTTTCTGAAATGTATTCAGAAAATATATTAAAACCATACAGTGGGTTGTTTGAACAAACCAGGGCTTTCCCCAAGAGCTTTCTGCACCTCCAGTTTCATCCCTCAGACTTCTGCAGGAGCCCTGAGCCCGTGGGGGTGTGCAGAGCTGCCTTGTGTGGGGCGGTGTCAGGCAGACACCTGTGCCCAGGAAAGGGCTGTGACGCGGGCTGGGCTATGAATTGCAGCATCCCAACGTGACTGATGGGCTTTAACGTGCTGAAAACGCTGCTGTATCCTTCAAGGTGTGTTGGTTACTTCTGATTGTAAAGGGATGCCAAGTGAAATGATTATTTTCTACCTAATAAAAATCCCAGTGAGAAAAATGTTGATGTTTTCTACTTGTCATCTAGTTCCTGCTCTCACTCACCTGTCTGCTCTTTTCTTTAACATTTTAATAGTCAAAGATCCAGTAATGAAGGATGATCAGTCTTAAATCAATTAGCAGAGCTGCTGGGTAATGCACCGTGATTTTCCTCGAGCGAGGAAGCAGGTTTGACGAGTGGTGTGAGATGAAATAGGAAGCAAATTACCTTCTGCTTTCTTAAGGATGCTGTGAAAACCAATATTAAAATGCCTGTTTATTCTCACTCCCTACCCCCCACCTTGTGACAGCTGTTCTTAACTCTTCTAAAAAGTCATAACCATCCTCTTTATGATCTATTCCTGTTTATAACATTTATGTTGCAGGGAAAGTTGTCTAGTTGTTTTAGTGATGCCTGGCTTCTCCTCCTGGCTCTGCTATTGTCTTTGGCCCTGATTCAGCAAAGCACTTAAGCACATGCTTATCTTTACTTTTATGGGATGGTACATGTGTTTACAGCTAAGCATGTGCTTAAGTGCTTTGCTGAATCAGAGATTTTGTCTGTAACCTTGGATTTATGTCTCAACCTATTCACAAGTAAAATGAGCTTAATGGTTACCTCCAGTGATACTACGAGATGCAAGGAAAACACAGAATGGCTCGAGTTTCTTTCACAAACAGCAAAGCCCAAATGCCCAATATATTATATATCGCTTTGTTTCAGTATAAACAAGCCTGTAGTGGGTTTCTCTAGCTGGAGCCATCCAGACGTTTCTGACATTATCAGGAATCCATTACATTTATTGTTCCCTATAGGTTTGTTGTTCTTGTCTTCACTGTTTTTGTCAAAACAAGCCTCCCTTGCCTTTGGTTGTGTTTTCAGACACATAGGTATGTGTGTGTATACAAATACATAACTCTGCTTTCAAGTCCAGACTTGGAATTACAGCTTCTCTTAAATAAATTAGGGTTGTGCATCTAAATCCCATTGGCAGCTTTGAAAAACTCACCCTCTGGACTGATAATAATCTGCTGGGATTGGATTGTGGTGCTTTGCTGATATGGCAGGAGAAGGGACTTCTAAATCCTCACCAAAAAGAACCAGAAAACAACAACCCATTTTTTCCTTCGGTTGATTTCCAGCACGTTTAGGCGGTGCCCAAGGAGTGCTTTACCACAGGAACAAACAAGGCAATATTCTGCTGGAAGTTGCAATTCCCATTATTTTGGAGGAGGGCATGTTCCTACCTTATTGTAACGATTTTTTCATTCAGGCGTAATAACCCCAAAGTGCCAGGTTGCATTTTACGTGGTGCCTGTGCCCCACGGTGTGCCCCACGGTGTGCCCACGGTGTGCCCCACGGTGTGCCCCACTGCCTCGGCCGTGACACAGAGCTCGGAGAAACCACCGAGCTTTTGCTTTGTGCCTGTCAGCACTCCCCAGGCCTCGCTGCGGGGCTGCATCATTCTGAACGTGCCACACAAAAACGTCCTTCTTAATCCCATCCTAAAAGCCCCGTGTACAACAGAAGGTTGTATTACCCTTTATTATGATTTCCTACTCCATGTCCTTAAGACAGGCTTTGCTGCCAAGAACACAAGCAACTTTTAGTGGTTTGCAATACTTCTCAAAACCTGTTAAAATCCGAGCTCCCTTTGAGGAACTCTACTTTCTTTTTCAAAGCCTTAGAATAACATTTCCTGTCTTGTTCCACATCCAGTATGTGGAGTTGAAAATCTTTAGAGAAGGTCAAATTTTACATTACTGCTTCTTGGAGAAATACTAATTTTAGTATTGAGCTCATGATCTTCATATACAGCCATTTGCACTTGGGCTTGAAAATGTTTAAGGTTATATATATTTCTTTCTGGATAGAAAATAATTAATTAAATTCTATTTCTTGACTGGATCACAGATGAAGTGTAATGGCAGTTTGGAGTATTCCCTAGGGATACTTGGTACCAACTGTCAGTCTCATCAAGTAGATTTTATCACACAAAGAGAATTGTTTGGGAATCCTTTTTGCAAAATAAATAACAGTGCTGAGAAATCATTCAAATAATGGTGAATCTTTTAAGAGAAACAGGTATTCTGTGGAAAATTGTGGATGTTTTGCATGTTTCAAAAAGTATAACTTTAAATACTGAAATTTTACACACTGAAAAAGAGCTGCTAGGTTGAAAGTTAGTGTTTCAAGGAAGTTTGGCACTAATACAGGCACAAGGACTGTTGTTGCAGTGGAATACCCAGGCTCAGCACTTCAATCTGCCTTGGGGACTTAAACCCTCACTTCAATAAAGTTAAATTATTGTACAATAAATAGAGATAAAAAATGAGCATGCTTAATGCAGAACTGCAAGACTAGTTCTCTGTTGTCTATCAAGAGAACCAAGATTAATTGAACAGCACTCTAAAAATAAAATCCTGGATCCACTGTTTGGATTCCAATAAACAGGGAAGGGATTGGGATGTTCAGCATCAGTGGCAGGCAGGTCTGAACCCTCAGTTCATTCTCCACGTGGATTTCTCATGTTTTCTGAGCATCCCAATACTGAGGGCAGGATTCAGAGTGGCCAACTGCCCCCCTCAGAGTGGTTTCCTGCCTGGGGATCCCATGGTTTTGTGTCCAAGCCACAGCAGCAGTGGGTGAGAGGAGTTTCACCCTTGGGGTGTTAAGCTGATTTCCTGGTTATTCTTTGTGGATTTAAGTGCTGAATGTTAAAAGCTCTAAGCTGAGAGAGGACCAAGTGTGTGCAGTGTGTTGGGGTATTAGAAGGCTCCAGGGCTTTCTCAGGAAAACTCAAGGAAAAAGTTGCATGTGTCATATGCACGAGATGTGGATGGATCTTGTGTAATTGATGGAATAAAAGAAAAGGCAAACTTCTTTTTGCCTCTCCTATTAAGCTGCAGTTTCTAAAAGCTGGGTCAGTACAGTCTTTGTCATTGCTTACGGGGCTTCAGAAGAAAATTCAGGTTAAAAGAATAGTACCAAAGTTTCAGGAGCTTTTAACCTTCTCTCCAGTAATTACCAAGAATTTCAGTTACATGCAGGTAGAGATCAGCACAAATCATTTCTGCAAGTGACATCTCTCAGATGCTGGGTTGCACTGGTTGCCTGATGGCTTTTGGTTGTTCGAGTTTAGTAACCAGTGGTTATCTCCTCAGTTCTGGCTGAGTTCCACCTGGATTTCCCTGTCCTCCAATGCAGTGTGGTCTGCAGCTGCTGCCCATAACGTGGATGCCCCTCTGGCAAGCACTTGCAAGTCCTGTTTGCCCTCTTGCTGCAAGTGTAGGTGTTGCCTGAGCAACGTGAAGGTGATTTCTGATCTGTGAAATGCCAGTGGAGAAAGGACAGAGTTATTTTCAGGTTAGGGCTTGGCTGTAAAAAGACTCTTAGGAGGTTACTCTGAGAAGTGTGATTTACAGTGGGCTGGCAAAGCCACACTGAGCTCTTTGGTGGACTTCTACTTAAGTTTAGAACATTTTTATTCAGTCGTGTTTACATCCTTAATCGCTTTCACATTAGTCAGGTATTATCCTGCAAGGTAGTTGGGATCATTTAAGAAATGACCAATTCCCAGCTGGCAGTTGCCAGCCATGAAGCCATTCCAGGTTGTTTCAGGTTCAAGAGAAACCATTTCTGCCCCATTTTCATGTCTTGTGTGTCCCCATGCTGATACTTCCATTGGTGCTATAGTCCAAGAACCTGCAGAAACAGGGGTCAGCAATTTCCTATTTTCTTTATACTTTTTACTTTCTGACAGGCCCTGGAAGAGCTGCTTCTCCCATCCCTCCCTCTCTTGGTCCTATTGCTGAATTGAAAGATTTGGCAGCACAGCTTCCAGCCCCTCTCTGTGGGGAGTGAGCCAAGTTCCCTTCAGCTGCTGTGAAGGTGATTAACTCGACCTGCTCCATTTCCCTGTGGCACAGGGCAGTGGGAGCAGGTGCATCGAGCTGGCCACTGCACTTGAGGAGTGAGTAACTCCTCACCCTGCTTGGGGTACACCCCAGGAAATCTCTGGCCAGAGCAAGGCTGCTGTCCTTAGCAACTGTGCCTGCACAGAGGTTTGTAGCACTGTTCAATTAACACACTTTACAAGTTTATTCAGCTTACCTTCCAGTTTGTAACTGGGAAAAGCAAGCCCTTGATGACACCTGGCTGTGCAATTCAGGGCTGTTTGCTGAGAGCCAGTGCTTAGGTAATTGATAGGGTTGCACTTTCACTCATCAGTGAGCATTCAGCCACAAGGACCAAGTTATAATACATTTCTTTGTCCCTTTTAAAATAGAAGAGAATTTTACACCTTTTTGACTGTCATTCAGCTGTGTGTTACAGCTTTCTGGTGACGCCAGCTAGAACTAATTTTAATCTTACCAAGCCTGCCAGAAGATGAGTATTTTTGACATAGGAGTTCCAGGGCGCCTAAAGGAATTAAGTTCTTTATAAAGACCTGTTTTCTTATTTACACCTGTCTATTTGAGAATATTTTTAAGTGCCTCAATTTGTTTATCAAATGCAGAACATTTGTTCAAAACAATCTCTGTAAGAGTATCGCAGTCTATTAAAAATTTTATAATTTTAGGTGAGAGAGCTGTTAAAGCGAAGAATTTGGAGCATTAAGAGCTGTCACAGCCAGGTGTCAGAGCCTGAGTGTCAGGGAGTCTCATCACTCCTGCAGTGCAGGGTGACAGGGCTGATGCAGGAACTTAAGGGAAGCATAAAACAAAACTGCCATTAAACTTACTCCAGTAGTTTTTCACTATTTACCTTCATGTTTATTATTTCATATGACTTCACCCTGCCATTCCTTAGAGAATATTATTAAATATAATGAATTCAGTTAGTTACAGGCCCCATATCCAGGCTTAGCCTTAGAAGCTCCAGCTTCCCTTTGATCTTCGACATACCAAAATGTGTGATTATGCTATAAAAAGATAATAGAGAGAACATCAAAGGAAAGTTGAAAAATGCCAATGTGGCTTAGTAACATAACAGCTTAAGAATAGCAGCATAACATGGAGACAACCCTAGTTATGTCTTAATGCATTTTAATATGTGCTCTGCAAAAACACTGTAACACTGGTGTCTGCAAAGCAGGAAAGCTCTCCCTTCTCCGGGAAATCTTTTCAAACAGAGGATATATTTGCAAGTTACTATTACAGTCATGATCAGTTGGGTGGAAGGAATTCTGTTCGTGTAGGTGATCACTGGAGAGGCTTTCCCGCCTCATCCCTGAGCTCCTGTCATTCCACCTCCCGGAGTTAGTCAGGGTTTAACCTTTGAAGACAACAATAACCGTCTCCCATGGGAACATCAAAGCCACTTTTGGCCAAAGCGGTGATTTACGTGTACTTACTGTACCTCAAGCTAAATGTCAAGTGTGATTAAACCTCACTATCATGTCGTGCCTTAAGTAACAAAGTACAGGAACTTAAGAGTGGCTGCAAGCTTGTAAGACATCTCTGGTTGGAGGGGTTTTCAATCTGGATGTGGTGCTGTCACACTTGGACAGCACAGCTCCTTCTCCCCAGGCAAATGGGCCCTGGCTGGGGGAGGTGGGATGGGTGCAGGCAGTGTTGTGTTAGGTCCTCTACGGAAGAAGTTTCTTACAAAAAAACCAAATAACTCCCTCAAAACAACAACAAAAACAACCCCAAACAAACAAAAACAACAAAAACCAAACAAAAAGCCCCCCAATAAACCAAAACCACCCAAACAAAAAACCCCCCAAGCCCCCCCACCACATCCTCCCTTCAGAACATCCATAGCACTCTTGCTGCTTACTGTAGTTTCCGTCTTTCACCCAAGGGTTTCACCTGCACAGAAAAAAAACCTTCAGAAAAACCCAGTAATGGGCATCCCTCAGCATCAGCCCCATCTTAAAAATGCAAAATCTGAAAGAGAAGCAGATAAAAGTGATGTTTCCAGAGCCTGGCAGAAGGAGAGAAGCACTAACTACTTCCAAAGGGCCACGAGAGAGCCAAGGATTTGTTTGTTCCAGAATCCTTGTTGATCACACAGCTGGTTTCATGTGGAGCCTGGAGCAGTCACGGTGTATCCCACATGTCTGGGAGAGACTTTCTGATGGGATAAGTGATACAGGACATCTTAGTTTTAAGAAAACTGCCCAAAATGCCCAATCCACCTGGAGGTGAAATGGGATGATCTTTTAGGCCCCTTCCAACCCAAACCATTCCTTGATGCTGTGATTCTGTTCATGTTCTCTGCTTGTTCCTGTGACTGTACACTGGATATTGGTAAGAACTAAGCATTTATAGTTGTTACAAAGATGGTAGGGTCCTCTTTTCTAACAGACATTTGAAAGTCTTTTGAGGGTGGTAGAAAGTTGTCCTACACAGACATAAGAAAGTAAAGGAAAAAAAAAGTATTGTCTAAAGTCATTTTGTTTTGGTTTGTTTTAGAATGCTTTTTTAGTCACAAAACCTTTCCAAACTACTGAAATAGACTGAATGGGTCCAGAACTTTCTCTGCTGAGATCCTTTGCTTTAATCAGGAGAAAGGGGACACATCCAGCTCAGTTGCCCTTCAGCCCTTCCTTCCCCTGTCACACTGCCTCCAGCAGTGAGGGGATGGGCCCAATTCCCCATCCCTCATTCTCACCTGTAATTCTTTAAGATCTGAAGAAACATAAGCCCCCACTGTGTTCAGTGCTGTTTAGGAAAGATGATTGCTGTACCCAGACAGCTTACAGGCTACATAAAATGTGATATTACATTTTTTTATTGCAGGAAGACACCCACTGGTGAAGGTGTCTGGAGTACTGAGAGCTGTGAGACTTCCTGTTACCTCCAGCTCAACACCGGCCCTCTCTCAGCTGAATTTTGTCTTTCACTGAGGAGAAAAACATAGGAAACCACTGTCCTAGGCTGAATTAATGCATTGGTGGTTTAGTTTTCTTTATTGCTTCGAGTTCTCTCATTTCCAAAACCTTGTTTATTTGCTCAGATCTTGTGTAGACAGCTCTCACATGAGACAGTCCTGATGATTTTAAGTATTTTGACTGGATTGTGAATAGGAAATGGAAGTGTTTCACCTCCTCTTCACAACAGATTATCAAGATAGAAATTTTACTAAATTATCAAATGAGCAGTCACCCAGGATGGGTTTTCTGCTTGTCATAAAAAAGTGTGATTTTTACTTCTCTATACTTATTTATTGTAATTAAAAATAATTATGTAAGTTAATGAACAAAAAATACCTTAAACCATCACAGCTTGACCATAAAATATTCCTTCGTTTCTTTTCAAATGCTGCTTAAAAAGTCTTGCAGTGTTGTGGTGCAGCAGAGCATGGAGGCAGCTGTCAGGCAGCAGCAAGTGATGAGAGAGGTCCTCAGGGACCCCGGGGGTTGTGTCCCTGCTCTCCGTGGGATCAGGGCACTGCCTCGACGTGTCCTTCCAGCACGGTGACCCTGAAAACTGCAGGGCAGAGCAGGAGCAGGCTTTTGCCTTTCATTTCCCCTCAGACCTCCAGTTTTCAGAGAGGTTCCTACTCAGGAGCTGATTTTGCAAAATCAAAGCCCTTCCTAACAGGGCTGCCTGTGCCCTGGCAGCCTTTCATGCCTGTCCCGCCCTTCCACCTGCTCTGAGGAGCCTTGGGATGCCCTCAGTTGTTGTTTTCCAAACCCATCGGTGCAGTTCTGATCTGCTGCTGTAATGAATTGGGGAATCACAGAATAATTCAGGCTGAAGGGACTCCAGGCAGTCTCTAGTCCAGCCCCTGCTCAGGCTCTGAGATCAGACCAGGATTTCAGATCAGGATTTCATCCTCTCAGGGCTCCGAAGCTCCCCTGGGCCTCGCAGGCCAGGCTGTGTCAGCTCCTGCCCCCCAGGGCTCTGTCACCAGCCTTGGGCCCTGCAGAGGGTCAGTCCTTCCCTGTGCAGGCATGTGGAGATCTTTTCCCTCGCTTCATCATTTTACATTCCAGAAAACTTCAGAATAAAAAAAAAAGAGAAAAAGAAAGATTATGTTTTGTTTTCTGTGGATGACTGTCAGAGATCTTTCACCGCACCCTGCGTCAGCAGGAGGAAAACCTGCCTTCCACTGCCAAATGAAAAAGGCAGCTCAGGTGCAGCTCTGCCTGGACTCCTCAGTGAGCAGTACTTTCTCCCCAGCAGCTGTGTGGGGCTTTCTAAATATGACAGCAATATTCACCTCAAAATCCTCCTACTTTTGAACCTCAGCATTTGCAAACATTGGCAGTTTTAGTATTCTGATTCATGTTTTTCTTTTGAGAACAGGTGCTTTTTAACTGGACTTTGGCTGGCTGAGACAGGCACTGAAAGGGAGATCGTACAGAAACCCAAAAGTGACGGGATTTAGGAGAAAAGGGTAGGCAGAAGATCATGTTTGGATGAACAACTCACACAAGTGTCCTTTCTGAAGTGGCAGTTTTCTTTCTGTTGCTGGAGACCTGCTCTGTTGCACATGCATAGAAACAATAGGCTGGGATTGAAAGAAAAGACAAAATAGATCAGATTATATTAAAATCATTAAAATAATCAATACCTTAAGGAAGAACACTTTTTATTAAGCCTTGAAGGGATCGAGTAGCATTCATGCCAGCAGGCACTAGCTACAGGACTGCATTTTTAATTTGTCTGTGTGTTGTTCTGATGAAAGCTGAAGCTGGGAGGAGCCCCGGGAGATGCGGGACGGGATGCAGGGGGTGCGGGAGGAGCCCGGGAGGTGCAGCAGGATTCCTGAGAGGTGCAGGAGGAGCTTCACACCTGTGGCAGGTGAGCAGGAGGTGAAGGAGGAGCCCCGGGAGATGCGGAGCAGCCCCGGGAGGTGCGGGAGGAGGTGCAGGAGGAGCCCTGCAGGTGCACAGGTGAGCAGGAGGTGCAGGAGGAGCCCTGCAGGTGCACAGGTGAGCAGGCTGTGGCGCTCAGCCCTGCAGTCAGTAGGTGGTAGTGGAGGTTTGCAGTGGAGGTGGTCTCCTAATGCCTCGTTAGCCACTTGGATTTTGCGTGGAGGATGGGCAAGGGGAGCGGGAAGAGCTGTGGTCTGTTTGGGGAAAAAAAATATCACAGCCTATTAGTTAGAAGCAATGAAATGGAGACAACTTCAGGGACTCCATTAAGTGCGGCGTGTTTAGGCAGCCCGAGTCCCCAGGTGAGCTGTGCTGTTCTGGAGGATTGTGTACTGCAAAATAATTGGACTTGGGAAATCAACTGGGCTTCAGTGGCCTCGTGTAGCCTGATACCAGGAAAGGAGTACGGGGGGAGAACATTTCCTTTTTTTTAGTTTTCTTTTTTTCCCCTTCCAGTCTAAAGGCTGCAGTGAATACAAAGAGGAAACGTCCTGCTGGATAGATTTACTGTCAATAGTCGTTTGAATAATACAAACAATGGCTATAATTAAATTTCGTTTTGGCAGGGGATTATTTGAAGCATGTCATCATAACACCAGCTTGTAGTATATTATTCTCTTGGCATCCTGGACTTTTCCTATTCCATTCACTCAGTAAAAATGATCCAGAATTCAATCAGAAAAGGCTGAATCTGCAGGGATGTGTTTTAATGCATTGATATGTCTGGAATCAGATTCTTAAATAAAACATCCCTGTTTATTTGTTTATTTATTTATTAAAGAAGATAAATTAGAAATGGCAGTACAAGTTGAGCCAGAGCCACTTTTTGCACCTAGACCAATTGCTGGATAAAATCATACTGACAGTGTTACTGAGGGGCTTCAGTGGTACTTGAACCACGGGTGAGGGCTGTGACGCTTCCTTCAGGTGAGCAAAGCCACTGTTTAATAAAGTTATGTCCCACACGGAGCCCCAGCACTCCCAGCAGTGTGTGTGGCAAGGATACCCTGTATTCTCACATTTTCCCATTGGCTCCAAGCAGCCCCTTGACCCAACAGTGATATTTATAAAACGCAACATTGCTAAAATGCAAGTTTTGTCTTGTCTGATGTGTGGTAAGAAATGTTGTGAGGCATCAGCATTAGTGAGTACATGATGAAAAATGGCACGTTTGGTCTGAGAATGAGAATGCAGGTCCAGTGCAGATCTGCAGATGCGAGGGGGCCCCATCACTCAGTGTTAACAATTGCAAAGGTGAGAGGAAGAAAGATCTGTGACAATGCCTAAGCCTCTCAGTGCTCTCACTAAACATCTTCTCTGTTCTGCTCTGGATAACTGTGGAACCTCAGGTATTAATTTGGTCAGTGTAGGCAAGGCTTGAGAAAATAATGCATTATTGAGTTAAAAGGCGCAATGTAAGGTGCTATTGGATTAAGAATGGGTATGCTGTAGTGTAAGTTAATGGAACAGTAATAGTGAGAAGTGACCTTCTTCCCCTCCAGAAATGGAAAAAAAGCAACACTTAGCAGTGGAAAATAAGATGGGAACCTCTGAGTGTAAGGTCACTGCAACTCCCAGCACATGTGGCCCTGCAGTAATAAAATGGTGTCTGTGGCAAACCAGCCCATCACTCAATGCTATTAGGGCATAAACAGGATCATATTATATTGCTCAACTCCTCTAATAATAGATAAGTACTTTATGTGTCTCTTTGTTAAAATACCAGTTGCAAATTAAGAAAACACTTACACAGAATAAAAAAAGAAGATATGATCTTATTCAACAGTCATCTTTTCCTCTTAGCCAAAACCATTTCCATGGCACTCCTGCTTAGTCCTGCTTGCACCATCAAGAAAGAGGACAAAACCCCAACTCAAAGCAGAGAAAGCAAAACTCCAGAAAAATGCCCTTAAACACTGCATTTCTTGGGTGCAGGATTTTTTCTGGACTAGCTAGAAGACAGAGTAATTAGCCTATGCATTTCCTCATTAAAATATCATTAGTGAAGACACTGTTCCTTCAAGATGTTGCACACAAGTTTATTGGATTATGTTATGCCACAAAGGGAGTTGTCTGTGAGTTTGAAGAGGCACAGGCCAAGTTGTCTGGACCCAGTGTGGCCTTGATTATAGCAAGAAGCCCCTTGTCATTCACATGGTTTATCTGCCTAGACAGGGCTGGTCACTGGCCAGGGGACCCTGAGCTGTGGCTTCGCTTGGAAGACACTGGATATATTATTATATATTATTATATTATTCTTGTTATATTATATTTGTAAAATATAATATGTATAGTATGAATATTATATTGATTTTTTAATATATTGCTCTAAGTAAACTGGTGCTGCCGTCAACTGACAAGTATTACAAACAGTTGTATTTTTCGTCTACTTGGTTACTGCACAGTGGATTTAACTTTGTAATGTGTATTTAAACACTAGTTTGTGCAAAGCTGCCAAAATCCATGTTTTCCTGATTGTTACATCAAACTTCAAGGAACCGTTGCATGACTTATTTGTGATAACGGAACTATTTTAGATTTTATGTGGGTAGCATTCTCTGTGCAAGTGGCACTGCTTTGCTCCCAGCTTGTCTCACCAGAGTATCTCCCCTGGATTGCTCATTGTGCACTTGACAGGCACAGTTTGTGTGATACCCATCCACTGGAGTCACACTTACACTGTGGTATCAGCATCTCAAAAGGTATTTTAAAGAGTAAAACCCAGCAGCTTCGGTTTCAAGGGCTGGCAGTGCCCTGGCAGCAGGGTCATTTTGCAAGATTCCCCAGCTCTGTACAATGTCAGTGTGGTGGATGACATTGCTTTAAAAATCCCTGCCAGAGCCGTGGTGTGTGTGCTTGGACGCAGGGAACAGTCCTCAGCAGCAGCTGCACAGCTCGCTGTGCTGGAGACCAAAAGTGATGATTCCATCGGGATCCCAGAGTTCTCCGAGCCTGGAATTTGAGGGTCTGGGTTGAGGCAGCCAGTGCTGGAATCTCAAGAAGCAGCTGGAGACAAGGTTCTTCATCAGGCGTGCGTGCTGGAGAGGAGACCTCCTGACACATGGAACTGCTCTTCCTCCTTTCCAGCAAAACCAGCACCCCGAGACCCCAGCGTGGAGATGCTGGCTGTGAGAAGGATGGAATCAGTTCTTCCCTCCCTTTTCTCCTCCCTGATAGCTCTTCTTGCTGATACAGCAAACTTGCAAGCAAACTTTCTGAGCTACCTTGTTACTCAAATGAAAGTTCTTTCCTACTGTGATTAGCATCTGTTTATGGGATGGGTTCTGTTTTTCATAATTAAATCCCGTGCAGAAATGCAAAGTCTGCTGTGTAAAAGGATAATGAATCTTTATTGCACCAGTGCAAATCAGATTTGTGCAAAAGGCCCTTTGAAAACAGTAATAAGCCAAGACGTGTATTAAGTCCCCAAGATAAGGTTCTTGCTTTTATATTTCCCTTTTATAAATGGAAATTTTAACTACCCAGTAGATTTCACGTGACCTTTCCTGCCACTAAAAGAGATTTTAGCCCTGACCTTAAGCTTAGCATGTGCCAACCCCACCTTCTTCATGGCCAAGCCTCTAAAAATACATATATATATAGATATGTTTTAAGGAGTAGAAGCAGGGATGGGCTTTGTCTGCTTTCTTTGTGTGTCTTCAGTAGGAGTGAGAAGTGGGGAGGAAGGGAGGCACTTGAAAGGTCTGAGATACGATCTAATCAGCCATCCCAATGTCCATTTAGCACGAGCTGTAACATTTTAAGCATCTCCTGGCCACTCTCTCAGAAGGGAAGGCTCATGTCATCCCTTGTATTTTCCCATTGTACACATCATTTCCTGGCGAGTGCAGGATTTATTCCCCAGCTAAACCCTTCTTGACAGGTTTGTTATCTGTTCACCCGGTCGGCGAGCCCCTGAGAGCAGAGCATGGCTGTTAGCGAGAGAGAGGGGGAGAGGGGAGGGAGGAGGCAGAAGAAAGAGGACTGGGAAGCAGGGCAAGGAAATGTCAAGCGAGCTGCCAAGGATGGATATTATAGCTGCTGGGGACCTTAGAGAGTATCATGTGTCTTTTGTGTCTATTTTACAGTCAGTGCTTCATGTAAGATGGCAGTCTCGCCTGGACTGTGCTTAGTATTGATTTACTTCCAGGCAATGCACAGACCATTTTAGGAGTACGTGGGAGACTAGGAAAAAAATCCTCCCACCCCCCCGTTCCACCCTGCATTTTTTTCTATAAGCAAACACATCTAAAGTGGTTTCTATTAAGTTCACTCTCCATCTCGTGTTTTTTCTAATTTTTTTTTTCAAATTAGCAACTTGATCAGAGGCTTCTCAATGCCAGTAGATGCCTAGAAAGTAATGTGGGTTATTGTCTTGTGTGCAGACTGCAAACTGTGGCATTTCTGGCTTTTAGGGTAAGAGCCAGAGCTCCTATAACTCAACCCCCGGTCCTGGATCACAGCTACCAAGAAGTAGCTGAAAGGTGCGAGCATGCTCAGTTGGAGAACCTGGGTTTTTTTTTTTAATCTACACGTAATATATAGCCCTTATTATTTCCCGTCTGTTGTTTTGTGCAGTTGCTGCTCAGCACTGGGAGCAGCCTGTCGGCCGGGAAGCAGCCGTATGGCTGTGTGAGCAGCCAGCAGCTGCTCTGCTCTCGGAGCAGGCTGGGGCTGCCTGTGCTTCCCTCTGGCATTCTCCCTGCTCCCTCCCAGGGCTGCCCCCGCTCAGTGAATCCCGCTTGGGGTGCTCCTTCTCCCTCCCTGAGGCTGTGCACCTTCCTCCTGCAGCTCGCCGTGTCTTTGCTCCAGGAGGAGCTGCTGGAAGGTTTCATTGCTCCATGAGGCTGGGCTGCTCCGGGGGTCAGAGCCTGCAGTCACTACTCCATGCTGGTTTGCAGTGGAGCCTTGTAATGCTCATCACCAGGGGCAGCTGCCGGTGGCTTTCCACCAAAACAAATAGAAGTATTGCTGCCCGTATACATCTGTTTACATTTACGCTCGTTTGGTGTTTGGAGATGAAAATAATTTAAAGGCTTTTAGTTTGAAGGCTTACCAAAGTTGTCATGGTTTTGTGGGTTCTGAATTTAAGCGGGATTACTTAATCAAAGAGGGGCTTGTGCGTGGTAATGGGTTTTTTTCAGGCTGTATTGAACACTGAGCGTTCTCAGGGTGCCGCAGACTCGGATGGCTCCGCTCCTGGGAGCAGGGGAGTGGGAGTTTGACAGGCAGCCCAGGGGAGCCGCACGCTGGGGACAGAGGAGCCGGGCTGCGAGCTCCATATGCTGTTTGAAAAGTCTGTGTGGAGGAGGAGAGTGCTGGGACGAGATGCGGTGCCCAGGGAAATGACGGAGAAGAATCCGCGGATCTACCTTCGTTCCCTGCCTGCGGTGCCAGGGAGCCGGGGCTGCAGCTCCCTGTGCGGGCTGAGGGATGGATTTCCCACCTCGCACATCCCCGTGTCCCACGGAGTGCTGGGGGCGACGGGTCCTTCTCCAGCCGTGCTCCTGCAAGCTCAGAGAAGCAAAATCAATTCCTGCTGGCAGAGAATATTGACAATTCTAATAGAAGATCATTATTAGGAGTGAAATATTCTGTTTTGAAGGTAGAGACCAAGCAAAAATGTTCAAAGCGTTTCACATGTGGTAATTAATTTAGCAAGGCAATGCTTTTTTAATGAAGTCATGCAACAAGTTAGAGGCAAAACCTGGGAATAAATAGAGTTCTGAGCTTTCTTCCTAGTTTTGTAAGAAACCACAACACATTTCTCCACTCATAAATTCCACCGGAGGGACACAGTACGAGGAGTTAAGTACAGAGATGTTAGCAGAGTGCTCTAAATGCAGTGTATTAGAGTACCACGCATCTTTCTCTTTCTCTTTTCAGAAGCGAGAACAATTTGTTTCAAAGTCTCATTATTTCTGACTGGCTGCCTCATTAGGCAAGTACTGTGACGGCAGCAGAGTCTGTGATTATAAACACCAGGACAATATGTTACTGTGTTTGTAACTCCACAGATAGAGGAAAAAGAAATGTTTTTCCACCCTTCTGTGTCTAGTCAAGGGGCTTTTTTTTCCTACTCCCTTCCCTCAATCCCTCCCAAGCTAATTCTAATAGTAAAGCGTGTCACTTATAATCTGCTAATTAAATCATTTCACTCCATTTTATATAATTTTTAATTTAGCATTCATTTTCAACTTAGCTTTTGGCTTCATTTACTGATAATAAACAGCATTGCACACAACACATGTTCCTCAAAACAGTCATTCACACACATACAGATGCCAGTAATTTTGCAAGTATGCCATGCGTATAAATATTAAATAAAACATCCCACCCTCATTTTACCCGTGATTGAATGTGCATGTTGCTGTTTCACTGTAATCAGGCAAAACATGACAAATTTGGGTGAAGAGGCTTCGGAGCGCTGTTGTTCAGCAGCCCTGGACCTCGGGAAATGTGCTGGGTGGAACGTGCTGGCACTGGGGCAGCTCTCCCCGTGCTGAGGAGCAGGATTTGACCTGACTCTTGCTGCTCCATTCCTTGGTTTTAACACATCCATCAGCAGGTCTTTGTTTAGGATCATGGAACGTCCTGAGCTGGAAGGTACCCAAAGGATCATCAAAGTCCAGCTCCTGTGCCTGCACGGGGCACCCCAACAATCCCACCCTGTGCTGCTCAGGGCTGTGCTGTGCTGGGCCAGCAGTTGGACTTTGATGAACTTTTGACCATTAGGAGGTGGATTGATGACCCAGAGTGAAAAGATGACATTTATGGTCCCAGCCTTTGTCCGCTGGAGGCCAGGCAGTCTCATCAGAGCTGGCATCCCACGACAGTCCAGCAGACTGAGCTCTAGCAGCAGGCTCAATTCTAAGGTTTGATCATACCCAGCTCAAACCAAGAATGGATTTTTTAAGTTTATGTCATCTGAAAAAACAGTTTAAAATTTTATATGCCTTCATTTGGGGCCTTTCTTACAACACCCCTGATGCTTTAAACTTTCTTTAGAGGGATGAATATTCAGAATATCTGGGAGGTAATCGCTTCTGTCCAGAGATGAGCATCCAGCACAGGGAAACTGGATTATTTTCTTTCTTGAATCTTGCAACTCCTGACATTGTAGTGTACCTCTTCCCACCATGTACAGTGCACATCTGCAGAGCAGTGCAGCCTCCTGAGAGCTGCCGTGTTTGGTGATCAATCTGATTTTGTGTTTGATCCTGTGTGTCACAGACCCTGCCCCACTCTGCAGGGCGAGCTGTGCTGTGGCTTTGTGTGCCAGGGCGGTGGGAAAGGGACAGAGCTGCTGCACTGATCAGCACACCAGGCAGTGGGAGATAAACACGGGGCATCATCTCCTGGTGCTCCAGAAGATACGTCAGGGTGTCCAGGGTTTACAAGTATCCAGTCTCCTGTTTGTAAAGGCAGATGAAAAAAGTCAAGAGTCACTAGTGATCGTGTGTGGCAGTGCTTTGAAGAGCACTGCAGGGAAGGTGAAGAGGCAAAGCTCCCCCTCATTTATTTGAGCTTGTGAAAATTGCCATTGCTGCTGGATCTGCAGCTCCGAAATGGATTTTCTGAGGCTGCAAGGTCAGCGTGCCTCCCACCACCCCCACCCCAGCCAGCGTGGAGCGGGGGAGAAGTGATATCACAGACAAGATGTGCTGCTGGTACTTGCTGTTCTGTTAATTAATCACCACACCACTTTCCATTATTTCCTTTTAATTATAACATTATTTGACCATTCAGATTTGTGCTGATTAAACCATCATTTAATTGACAAAGTGTATGGCAATGCTAATGTTTCCTGTCAGCTTGAATTACACACGTGGCCCTCGTTTGTGCTGCCCCAGATGAGAGGGAAGGCGGCCCTCGCCCAGCCGGCTCCGGGCTGGCAGAGCTGTGCCCTGCCCCAGCCACTGCCAGGCCCCTGCTCCCAGGGAATATGGAAAGGCAGCATTAAAAACCACAAAAAACCCCTGTACATCACGGTAAAATGGACCTGAGTGTCATCATCAGTTATATCAAAACAGCCTCTGCTGCAGAGACTTCCTCTGGAATCCTGGGGAAGAAAATCTATTCAGATTTCCAGGAGTGGTTGGTTGCATGTTTCCTTGTTCTTTTGCTCATCATATTTTTTTTTAACCAAGTGAAAGATTAGCTTGTCTTTCCACAATCTCTCGTTATTCTTCCCTTTTTTTCTTCATCCCCCTTTTCTTTTTTTCTCTCTTTTTAACAGATTTGTTTTCCGCTCAATTAGACTTGTGATCACAAGAACACAGAGTAGTATTTTTCTCCTTCTGGAAAGACTTGCAGTGTGATGGGCAAATTGTCAGGAATAATTATACCAAATGGCGGAAGAAAATTGACGGAAAAGCTCTCTCCCTCACAGTGATACGTTTTATTTAAGACACAGTGAGCATCAAGCACATTTGTGACAAGGTGAAACCGGCAAGTGGAGCTTTGCCACGGGTTTATTTTTAATTGCTGGTGAACTAATTAGACAGCACAAAATGTTACATAAACCACAGATACACACAAAACCTAACAATGTGGATTGTGTTCTGCAGTAAAGGAACAGATGAGTTAGATGTGAGGAAAGATAATACAAGACACTTTAGCACACCACCTGTCCTGCCAGAAGGGCTCGAGATCGCTGCTGTCACTGCTGCTGGGGGAGTTTGAAGGCATTTAAGGTTTTTGGTGGTACTTACTCATCAAATCAAGCAGTTTCCTTCAGGACCAGGATATTTTTAAGACCTCTTTGCTCTGTTTTCAGGTGATCTGACCTTGCACAGTGTAGTTGAATGTTGATGTGAATGGACATTTGCAGCTGATGAAAGGTATAAAGACCAAATTTTGTCTTTCAGCTTCCCCATTCAGCTGTGGCTCAGATCTGCAAAGGCAGGGGCATAGGAGCCCAAGGCTTTCAGCAAAAGGTGGCTGATCTCTCACAGTCCTAAAGTTTTTGGAGGACAGCAAAGGTCAGGCTCCTCAGTGGCTGAAATGGCTTATGGAAATAGAAGCTGGGTTTTAGAGCACTAACGTGCTTTTGAATTTTTTCCACGTAGTTTTCCAGTAGTAGAATTTTCAGAAAACTCCAGTGATTGGTTACTTTTAATCTTGCCACTTTTTTTTTTTTTTTTAACATCTGCGTGGTTTTTCAAGTAGGGAGTCTAAGAAAAAATAAATTCTGGTGTAAATCCATTTAAGTTGGGGGAGTTAACAGGAATCTGCTGGAAGGTTGGGGTAGTATTTATCCTATCTTTCTCCAAATATAAAAGACCAGATGTTCACCTACCATAAATGACTGCAGATTCCCCGAATTGAGTGGAACTACATTTGCACTGCCTTTTATTTACAGAAATAGCAGCGTCTTCCGTGTGTGGTTTCTATGATCAGCATATCAGTTACAGTGCAGCTCCTATTTTTAAGTGACATTAGATTGATTTTAGATTTCTCAAGTCGAAGAGTAAATATTTCCCCCACTTGGACTGTCTCACAAAGGAGCCACTCAGTCATCCTACCTCGGTTATTTCTGGCCATGGTAACATGTCATTGATAGACACTTGGCATTCCCTCTGCAATGGGACATCTGCCTGTCTGCCTGTGTTTGGAATGCTGATGGCTCGGAGTGTTTCTGTAGTTACAGTGTGGCCCTCCGTGGACTGATCAGTCTAGGATTACTATAGCAAAATAGCTGTGTATTTTGGATATCAGCTTTTCATCTCCTACTGGTCAAAATAAGATGGGGTTTGCTGATTAATATCCAGTGTATAGTAAGTTTTTCAGTGTAAATTGACTTTCTGTTAAAAACCAGTGTTAAGTATTACTGCAGGAAACAGAAGAGCACTGGGGGTGTGCACTGATTTTATTAATAACTTTTTAAATGTTCACATTTGTGTAAGCAGGAAATGGGCTTCATTCTAGAGACAGAAACCACAAGGAGAATTACCTTTCCCTATTCTGTTTGCAGTAACAATCTGAGGGAGCCCTCTAGGTTTTTAAATACATGAAGAAGAAAGACATGGTGTTTGCTGTAAGCCAGAAAAAGGCCTGGAGCAAGTTATTGATGGAATGTTTATTTCAATGTGAAACTTTCACAGGAGTCCAGTCTTTGAGTGCCTTTTACATAATCATTTTAACAGGAACCTGTTATGGGTGCCCAAAGTAGTTTTTAAATCGCCAAAATATTTATTTGCCACTTACTCTATGAGGACTTCTACTGAACAGCAAGTATCTCGATGTATCAGTGGTGGAGCCCAGTGAATTGTGTGGGTTTATCTTTTCTCAGTACCTGGAGTTTCTGGAGGTTTTCTGTGGATGCTGGGTGGAGGAAGTCTGACAGCAGACCTTGGTACCAGCAGAGCACAGAGGCAATGAATGGCTTTAATGTGTAAAAAGCAGGAAAACCTGCCTGCCTTCAGTGAAAACCCATGAATTGGTTCTGTCTATTCCATTTCCTTTTTATTTACTAATCTATATTTGTTCTAAATAGGGTGCTCGTTCCCAGCTTCTGTTCCTTGGCAGTGTGAGGTTTACAGTTGGGTTTAATGATCTTGAAGGTCTTTTCCAACATGAACGACTCACTGATTCTCAGCCTGTTCTCCTCCTTCCATTGAAGCCCTTGGCTCGTTTTTGGAAACAAGTGCTAAATGGTGAAAAGGCAGAAGTTGCTGTGTGAGGTAAAGGCTGTGGAGTCCCTGCAGCAGCAGATTGGCTCAGTTGGGTGTCATGATTTGCCTCCAGCAGCTGCTGTGGGTTCTCCTGAGTCCCCTCATCAGAGTGAGGCAGTGCCCTGAGGTACAGAATCCCTGAGATATTTATCCTCCTGTAGAAGAGCAAGGCAGACAGGGCCTCCCACGGCTGATGTTCACCAAGGTGGGTGAAACTTGGCAGACTTCTTGTAGAGTCACTGGGGAAGCACCAGCACCAACTAAAACACCTCCTCTGATTGTCTCCTAGAGCAGCCCTGTCTCCTCCGGCTGCAGCCAGGCCACGTTAGCACTGGGGAGTCCTTGGAGACAAACTGGTAAAGGAAATCTTTGTTGTGGGAGCAAATTGGGCCTCTTAGGACTGGATCATCTCGCTGTGTGTGCTGGGGGCTTGGCTCAGCCCTGGGAGCTCTGGGCAGGGAGCTGGGTGAGCTCAGGGGCAGCCGGGGAAGATCTCTGTGGTGTTTCCTTGTGCTCACGGTGGGAGGGCCTGATTGGGAACAGGGAACATCTTTCCCAGCTGTGCTGGATCAGGGAGACATGGAAATGCCTCCCTCTCCCAGCCTGGCCCAGCTGTGCAGCTGGATTTTCTTGTGGCTGTCAGTTCTGGGTCGGAAGGAAGGCTCTGCCTGTCCCCTTGCACTCTGGCTGGCTCTGTGTTCCTTATTGCTGACTATTTTTTGGGACGCTGCAGAATCACCAAGTTTTCCCATGGATTTCCCTAACAAAATAATGACTGGTGTGATTTACATGAAATTGCAGGAGTAACAGCATAGCTCCAGACAGTCCTGACTAGATTCAGTAGCTACAACTACATCTCCAAACCAAATTGCTTTTTGAGAAAATTACATGGGCACAGTCACAGGTTACCTCTACTTTCAGTACCTCTGTATTTATTCGTTTACTTATACATGTACATACTTATTTTTGAACAACTGAAGATTCTTCAAGTTTCTGAGAAAAAAAAAAACCCTGCTTGAGTGGACAGCCAGGTGTTGCATTCAGAGGGCAGCCTGGCCGTGTCCCTGCGGCCCAGCACAGGGAAGAGCTCCTTGGGCACAGCACTGCAGAGGATGGAGCTCTGACCGAGTGTCACACCCTGTTTGACAAGTGCATCTGATTGTAGGATTGCCCTTGTCTTTCATGGAATAGGATGGGGCCTCCACTACCTCCATGAAAATCAGGGGTATTGCTTGAAGTCATCTGTGGAGAGAGTCACGTGTAAAGCTGTGTTTGCCTTGTGGGAAAGACAATGGAACTGAGAGCCAAGAAATGCAGAAACCATTGTGAAATGGTCCAGTTAAACTAGAAAAGTATTGAATATTTTCAGCAGAAAATAGACTTTCTAGGTAGTTTCTGTTGGTAGAATCTTCAGTGTTGCAAATCTAAGAGCCAAATCTGAAGAGTGTGAGTTTTGTATTTAGGCTGCTACAAACTGTGGTTCCCAAAGAGCCTGGAGTTGGCTCTAATTGCTTTTCCTCACCAGTTCTGCTGAGAATGGGCATCCCATTAGGTTTAGGGTAGATTTTGGGAAGGAATTCTTGTCTGTGAGGGTTTGGAGGCCCTGGCACAGGGCGCCCAGAGAAGCTGTGGCTCCCCCTGGATCCCTGGCAGTGCCCAAGGCCAGGATGGACAGAGCCTGGAGCTCTGGTATAGTGGAAGGTGTCCCATGGCAGGGGGTGGAAGGTGTTGAGCTTTAAAGTCCCTTCCAGCCCAAACCATTCCTTGATTCTGTGATTACCATGGTGAGAAAACAGTACGATAGATTCCCAAGAAATAATAAAGACATGTTATCAAAAAAACACACAAAAACTCATTAAAATTTAAAGATTTATGTTACAATTAAACATAGAATTTTTCCATCTAGCATAAAAGAAAATTTAAAAAGGTTCAACTCCTTCTGTTATGTTTTAGGTGCTGTGGGAGAGATTCTCCAGCAGCTAAAGGCTCAGGTGACTGGAAGAGCAGGAGTTGGAGCCCATGCTGAGCTGGGCTCTGGCTGCCCTGGTGCTCACACTCTGAGAGGCTGCCTGAGACAAGTCCCAGTTCACATTTTGAGACAGATTCTTCAAATCTCTTCATGGCTGTTGCTGTTCTTGGGGGGGGTTGTGGTAGCGTCTGGGCTGCCTTTTTTTGCTCCTCTCTGTGTTCTGGCAGTCGTGTTTGCGGTCTCAGCTTCGCTGTCTGGAAGTTTGTCATCATTGCTTTGTCATGAGCTTAATATGTCACCCAGATTTGACTGCTGCAGCCCTGCACCATCTGCAGAGGCAATGCTGGCCCGTTTGCAGCGAGCTGGGTGAGCTGCAGCTTGGCTGGGCTCAGTGTAAACTCCATGTGCTCAGACCTTTAGCCATGGCTGCTGCTAAGGTCCTGACTGTGTTTTCATTACTTTGTACAACCTGTTTGGAGCAGTTATAAGTTGGCCCTAAAAACACTCCCAGGCAATGAAAGTTGGCTGAGAATGTTTCTTGTCTGGGGTATTCTTAATTTGTTTTTTTGAAACGTACTTGAAAGGGACCTTTTTCCTTCAGTGAAAGAAAAGCCAGACAGGTTCATGGTTTCAGGAGTTTGGTTTTCCGTGCATACCTGCAGCTGGGAAAATTAAAGATGTCTCCACTTTCCTCACTGAATGTTTCAAATAGGGTTATTGTGCCTTTTTTTGTCATGTATCACCCCCGTGGTGGATTGCCCCTGCTGGATACCAGGTGCCCCCCTAAACCATTCTGTGACTGCCCTCCTTGGCTGGCAGGGGAGAGGAAATACAACAGAAGGCTCATGGGTGGAGAAAAGGGCAGGGAGAGATCACTCACCAGTTACCAACACAGGCAGGGAACTGATACGTTGCAGTAAAACTGGTGTATTGAGAAATAACCAAAATGCAGGAATGGATCTTACATTCATTTTGCTGAACTGGGAGTTTGTTGAGGTGAGCCTCCAAACAGGGCACGTGTTGAGAAGTCACTGATAATTGCTCTTTTCAGCAGGCAGAGTAGTAGGGGAAAATGCAAAATGAACGCATCAAAATAAGGTTGCTAATCATTTTCTTTACTCTAATTCTCAAACAAATGGGGTGAATGGCTAGTTAGGAATGAATACGTATTACAGATACCAGGTAAACAGCTTTACCAGCCTTGAGGTGATAGCTGGCTGGAACTTCCTTCATCCTGGGAATTTGGTGCATTTTCCCATCTTGAGACCAAGCCTTAGCATGAGTCTCAGTGAAGAGCAGCTCTGCAGCACTAGCCCAGGCCTAACATCAGCTTTTCTCCCCTGGATGCCCAGAGCAGAAGTCTACTCTGTGATCAGGCACACTTTGAAGCCAGGAATTTTTTCTTCGGGACAAGCCATTACTTGGAAAACAATATAACAACCAGACCCCTGCCATTTGTCTCCCTGTCTTTTACACCGACATCCCCACGTGCCCACAACTTCCTACGGTGCTGCAAGACCACAGAGGTCTACAGAGCACTTCTTCTGTCCAGCTACAAACTATTGCCATTCCCCAGAGAGTCTTCTACCTCGGTGGTTCCCTGGCCCTTGCATATTTTCATTTCTAACAGCTTCCTCATCTTGGAAAACTGCTGCATAAGTCAGGCTGAAGAACGGGAGGTTGGCCACTGTCCTCTAATTGTCCCCAGGGGTCTGGTTGGAAGTTGTGTGGTCATGATGGCATTTTCCTGCTCGCTTTTCCGACCTAAGTTACAGTAGTACATCCCTACAGGAAATTCCAAGAAGCCAATATAATTATACAGTGATTTTACCTTCCTGACGAGGTCACACAGAGTGCCAATGTGATTATCAAATATTGCTCTCCCTACGTTCCCTGATGGCACCATGCCTCGCTTCAGCCTGGGCCACCCTTGGGGCTGCTGGCTTGGGGTTTGTCCCCTTTCCTTACTTAGACTGTGCCTCAGGCTGAGGAGTTCCATGTCACCACCCCAGTAAGGCCATGCACAGAGCAGTTATCTGAACATCTGTCTTGTTCTGCGCAGCAGGCTGTGAAGCCAGAAATACTATGCATAGTTTTCATCCTTTTTAAAATGGCATCAGCTCTACTGTATTAATTTTAATGTGGAAATGAGAGCCCAGCCATGACAGGACAGCATCTCCGTGGCATGTATTAAATACATGACAATAGGAAATATGTTCAGGATTGTTCAGTGTCTGGCTGGGACATACAGTGACTTGGGGTTTGCCTTCCTGCTGCCTGGCTTTCTTTTTCCACTTCAGTGAAATCAGGAGTAAGTGGGATGTGCTGCTCTTTGGAGACTCTTCAGGAACTGTGTCCTGCATTTCAGAAACAGTCACCTCAGATGTGGTTATTGGCTACAGTGGATCATAATTCCAGAGCAAGAAGTTCCAAGAAGTGAGAAGTTGCAAAATTAAGAGCAAGCAAGGGATCTTTCTTCTGTGGCTTTTTTTTTCTTTTTTTTCAAGCTCAGGAGAAAAATTATACCTCAGGTCAGGCTTTGAGAGGGATTTGGTGTTGATTCATATCAACAAGAGTGTCTCCAGCTGTTACAGTAAATACTAGAAATAAAGAAGAGTTTTAGGAGGGAGCTGTCAAGCATCCAACCTTAAGTGAGGCTATAAATCTTGTGTGACAGGAGGAAAGTTTATTCGGTGGAGGTTTATCCTATGACTTTGAGATATTTCTGTCTCTTCCTCTGAAACAGATTGGAGACAGGAGGTTAGGCTGGATGGACCATTATCCCAGCCTGTTTTGGCTGTTCTTCTGACCCTGAAAGTCTTGAACACACAATTTCATCTGTCCAGAATGATATCAGTAAGGCACATGGAGTGTTAAATAGGAAAGTTGAAGCTTAAGTGTCATCACTGGTATTATACAGATAAGTGTTTCTGCAAAGAGGTTTTTTAATCTGCTGATAAGGATAATATGACATCTGAGCACGGGGGCAGCAGAAGGGCAGGCAGAGAAAGAAGCGTGTAAACAGGCCAGTGTAATTGAAGCCTGGCCTTCAAATCTCTGAGCTCTGCAGCAGCCAACTTCAGGGATGGAGCTGCTGTCTGGTAAACTTGCAGACTTTGACCGAACCTTCAGCTCTTAATCCAATTTTTCCATTCACAATCTCTGTCTTTTTTTTTTACCTGCAAAGACACATCCGAGTTATGTTTGCTTCTGCATTGTTTTGGGTGGGTTTTTTGCTTTAATGGGATGCTACTAGACGTAGAGTAAGGATTTCTGGATGCTCTTTCTTTCCTTGTGAAGGACCCCCAGTTGTGAGGCTGTGGCTCAGCCCAGCTTAGCAGGGCCAGTGAAGGCATGTGGAGCTTTTGCTGACAAACCTACGTGTGAGGTGCAGTGGGAGACCTGCATCAGTATGAAAATTGATAACTGCATTGTGTCAGTCCCATGGATTTGAAAATTATGTTGTGTCAGTGCTTCAACAAGTGACTCATTTGGTAATTGCAGGTAAATAATATACACAAAAATCAAAGCTTTGTGACCCTTCTCCTGAAATTCAGTGACCACTGTATTATAAAACTTAATCTACATGTCAAAAATTTATCATTTCAAGCATGAAAAATCAAATTTTTGCTCTCACAGTAGTAATTTACTTAATATTTCTACTGAAGCAACAATTATGAGTTTTGATCAGAATGGGTCTCAGTGTTCTAGATGCTGCACAACTTGCTGAGATGCTGACTATTTAAAAATCACTCACAATAAAAATATTTGTCATTTGGAGTTACAATGCTTTAGGAGTCTCAAAGACGTTTTCAGACATAAATTGATTCAGTCATCATCTCAGAGAAATAACAAAGTGAGAATTCAATAAAACCCAGAGTTCAGAACTGGCCTAATACTTCATCCAGTGAATGGTAAAATTTTCATTAATTTTCAGAAGCAGAAATGGCAGAATGATGAACTCTTTTAGAAATCTCCAAACCTGCCCAGGGAAACACATGGCAAATGTGTGAAAACATTTATTAGCAGGAAACTTGATCCCTACAGTCAACATGGTACTTTAAAGGAAAGTTAGTCTTTTCCCTATGAAATAAAAGAGATGAACCTGTTGGAAATGGGCAGGTTCAAAGCTCAAGGCTGTTCATCACTTCAGCTGCTCGATTGATTCCAGGCTCCTTTCATGAAGTTTCGGCACCCTTGGCCTCTCTCACGCTGGGGGTTTATGATGTTTGCAAAGGGCACTTTTGTTCTCCTCTCCAGCCACATGGAGGGCAGTGCCTGTGTCCATCAGCTGCTCCCAAACAGCTCCCTGGGTCTTGGCTGCGTTGTTATTTTATCCTTTATTTAATATTTACTGTAGACTAAGATGCCCGACAGGAGGGGGCAGCCAGGTGGGGTCGATCCCTTCTCCCAGGTAACAAGTGACAGATGAGGGGAAATGGCCTCAAGTTGCACCAGGGGAGGTTTAAGCTGGATATTGGCAGAAATGTCTTCACTGAAAGGTTGGTCAGGACTTGGAACAGGCTGCCCAGGGCAGTGGGAGCCACCATCCCTGGAAGTGTTCAAGAAGCACGTGCATGTGGCACTTGGGGACATGGTTTGGCAGTGAACATGGTGGGGCTGTGTTAATAGTTGGACTTGATGATCTTGGAGGTATTTTCCGTCCTTAGTGAATCTGTGACATTAGAAAGCATCTGTAAGACAATTGTTGTGTGAGGGCAGGAGCAGGGCCAGAGCCCTCCTCTCTCCCATCTGCCGAGCTGGGGCTGGGGCACTTGTGGGTGTGCACTCTGTGGGATGTGGGGCTGTCATGGATCTGCTGCAGGCTCTGTGGGCAGGGGGACGTGGAGCCAAATGAATCAGACATCACAGTGCAGCACACTTGGGTATGGGGTTTTTTAATTCTTGTTATTTTTTATTGTTTGCTTTAAAAGCCTGAAAAAATGATGTGATCCTTCCACATGCTTTCCTCTAGTCAAGTTCTGGTTTTTGACCCTTTGAAAAATGAATGTACTGTTCAAATATGGCAAAACACGGAGGTTTTCGTCCAGGCTGGGAACCCACTGCGAAAGTTGGAGTTTGTAGGAAAAGTTTGTGGCTGCTCCTCTACTCCAAGGCCAGGTTGGATGGGGCTTGGAGCAACCTGGTCTAGTGGAAGGCGTCTCTGTCCATGGCAGGAGGTGGAATCATTCCATGATTCTAAAACAAGGTCAGGAAGGGTGGTCAGGAGCAAGGTCAAGGATGGACAGACTGGGAAGTGATGCAGAAACCTGGATTGGGAGCAGGCAGTCTTGACAAATATCATCATGTATGATGCATCTT
This sequence comes from Dryoscopus gambensis, assembly GCA_013389985.1. Classification (NCBI taxonomy): domain Eukaryota; kingdom Metazoa; phylum Chordata; class Aves; order Passeriformes; family Malaconotidae; genus Dryoscopus; species Dryoscopus gambensis. The sequence goes on along the minus strand of WEIT01024720.1, from coordinate 321,444 downwards.
GGGCATCAGGTTGGGAAAAGAGGTGGGGTTGTATGTCCAGGATAGATGTCATGAGGAAGAACTGGAAATATCTGGTGTGGAGTGGTTTTCCAGCTCTCTCTGTATCCCATCCACAGACAGAATCCCCCCAGAGAACAGCCCATCACATCGTTTGCTCTGTGTACCTGTGGCAGGTGAGTGGAGCTGTCCTCTGGTGATGGCTGGCTCTTTCATTTGACTGCAGAGAAAACTCAAACAGCCAGTCTGAAGGAGCCATCTCAATTCTGACTGACTAAAGTTAGGTAAAATTGAATTGGAAAGGTGCTTGAAATCGCTGTTCTTTTGGAGATAAATTTAAACCATGGCCGACTGAAAGTCAGTATTTTGTGAGTTCTCATGTACAGTTGGAAGTTGAATTCCTGGCAAACACACAGGGTGTGGCAAAATGGCATCAGGATATGGCACTGACACCAGAGAGTGGTGAGTTTTAAATCAGACCCCATTTCAGTGGATATTCAGGAGACGATGTCAGCAGTGGAGAAAAGCAGCTGTAATCACATATTAAAGTGTGTATTGTTAGATAACACAGCGTTCTGCTGCTGCCAAATATTCCTTTGTTATGCAATTTGTCATGCTGCTTACAGCCAACGCATCATCAACGTGTATCAGCACAGCCACAGCAGTTTCCCAGGGAGGGTCAGGGCCTCTGGGTTTCCTTAGAACTGGTTGGAACTCAGTAATCCTGTCTCCTGGCATTGGAGGTGGTGGAAGTAGTAATAAAATTCAAATTCAACTCAGAATTTTCTGTGACACATAGTTCCCTCACCTTTTGGTAAGTACCAAATTTCTGTATGTACTTTCACGGATTTAATTAGTAAAATGTTTGAAATTTTATTCACGATTTACAACTAAACAAAACTGCCTAAGTCCTACAGAGCCATTTAAGCTAGGAAAAATCTACCAGCCAGTTGTCACCCACAGTCACCCTGGCCTGGAGATCTGACTTCATTTCTGTTACTTCTTCTAAATGTACACTCAGGCTTCAAATGTGCTGCCAAGCTGAGCCTGTGTGACTCCAGCCCCAGCCAGTGGGTGTGTTTATATATAAATTGAAATTTAACATAGTGGGATGAGTCACACTCCGTGGGCAATTATGTTACAAGTAGTTTTGAAAATAAAAGTCCAATTCCAGCACTGAGCAGGACAGTCTCCTTTCCAAACCCCCGCCTGTAGCTCAGCTCTGCCAGACAGAGGCTGTCCCTGGATGCCATCCCCAATAACTCAGACATTCAGGAATTCTTGAAACCAACACTACTAACTGTGCTGCTAAAAAGGGGACCCTTGTCTTCTGCTCACATTGCTGCCTGTGTCCAAAGTGTAATATTTAATTGCATTTTCTTAATCTTTACCACTGTATTGCTAAGCTTTCTAATACCTTCAAAATACCAAATCTCTGGCTTATCCTAATTAAAGAATCTCAATTTAATCCATATTGCATGACAATTCAATTTGTTGATTGCTTTTTCTCCCCCCTCTTTGTGAAATTCCCGTCAAATGTATTAATTCAACATGATGAATCCTGTATTCAACCCACTGGAGTGAATAATTAAAATTAGCTGATAAAACTTTCAGCAGAATTACTTTGTGAAATTGCTGAACAGATGTGTCATTTTAATGAAAATCCACAGACAAGCGCCTTCCCCCCTCGGCAGGATAAAAATATTATCCCCACGGCACATACTTAATTTGGTGGTAAATACACTCCGAGCGATTGCTGGAAGGGAAGAAAAAGCAACTTGTCACACTTAGTAACTTGATTTTTCCCCAGCATGCAGTAACAGCTATCTACAGTAATTCATAGTGCTCTATTGTTGCTGCAAGTCCCAAAGAGAACTTATTAAAATGCAATAATCTCCTATTTAAACAGAAACAATAACCATTAAATTTCCTGTGGATCCAAAATTGAGCACAAGCCCCATCTGGTAAGAGTGATTAGAGGCCTGATGAGGGAATTTAATTTGCAACATTCAAAGACTAAATCTGAGCAGATCTTGTCACCTGGGACTGGAGTGCTGCTTGCTGTCTTCTTAAAAATCTCGACCTAAACTGAAAATGGAATGTAGAAGTGAAAATGTTACCCAGGGGCTGAGCTTGACAGGATTGTATTTCATTATGTGTCTCCATCAGGCCTGGAGAGCTGCGAGGAATTTCGGCATTGGCTGGGTTGGGATCCCCTCGTCAGGGCATTCACGGAGGCTGCTGCTCCCAGCGTGGGGAACGAGTCATTAGAGGAGCCTCCAGCCTGCCCTTGCACCTCCCACCATCTCATTTTAGTCACTTGCCCAAATGACACCAGCTTTTCTATCCCATTAGGAGGAGCCAAGATAATTTTAGCATCTCCTACAACAAACAAGCATCTCACGGCTATGTTTGTTTCTGCTCCCGGCAAAACAGCACTGGCATTAGCCCTTACTATTGACTCGTCTAAATGACATGCCATGGATCCCTGTCATTTGGAGCTCGTTTCACAGACTGGCCAGCTGAGACGTGGAATGTGCAGGTGTAGGCTGCAGAAATCCATGCTCGAAATGCAGTGATTTGGGGTTTTGCTCTTTGTTTGGCTGGCTTTTCAGGTGGGGCTTGTATTCGCTCTAATTGTTAGAATTTGGTCAGCTAGCTTTCTGCCACAGCTGTCAGTTGATATATTATTATAAGCTCCTAATTAAGAACCTGTTTGTAATGGCAAAGCTCTAGTTCATTAAAACATATGTTGCTAGGGAGATAGAAGTAACCACGAAAATAAGGAAAATAGATGCATAAGGCTTTTTCAGAGTCAAGATTTCTTCTCACATTGAGTCTGAACTCTACAGATGGAGTTTGGTGGTGTCCAGCAGGGTCTTGGTTTGCTCTCTGAAAGCTGCATCCTGAAGGTGCTGTCAGAGCAGGGTCTCCCTGTGCTCAGAGCAATGGGAAAAACGTGATGGGTTGGGCATGGGGCTGCAGCTTCTGTTCCACCAGCCTTGGCACTGCATGGAATTGCTTTGGGACTTCAGGCTTTCCCAGGCTTTTGGCCACTCCAGCTGCCTGTTTGTTGGAAGCTCCTTTTGCAGTTACAGACATGTGAACACTTGCCCTATAAAAAATCTGAAATCGTAATTTGGAGAGTAGCTGGCACATAGGAGTAACCGCTGACCTTGGTCAGACACAGACCGCTGAGTGCTGGGGCCATTACCAGCCCCTGAGCAATCCAGCCTGCAAGACATTAGTTGCTTTAACTATTGCAAATTACTTTGGTCTTCTGTTCTTGTGCAGAACCAGACCATGCAGTTGTTAAAAAATTGCCTTTTTTCTTCTTTCTGGTGCTCCCCACATTTCATAACGACAGCGTGTGAGACTCCAGGGTATTGTGAAGGGAGGAGTCATGCAGGAATTAATAAAAAGAGAACATGAACTGCCAAGTTAGCAATCTATTTGCACCTCTCATTAAATTACAGATTTGTACGAGGGGAGGGGGCTGTATGACAGCACCACCACCTGTCCCTTTGTGCCACTGTGCACCCATGGACTGCTGGGTTCTGCTCTGGGGTGATGGTAGTGCTGCTCCTGTCATGAGCCATTTTGTAAGGCAGGATCCTAGGAATGTATTCCAGCCTCAGCTGGGTTCTTTCTGCCTCCTAGTCCTGGATGCTTCTTGACTGTCATGTTTATGTGGGCATGGGGAGAGCACAAGTCTGAAAACAGGATTCTGGCTTCTCTGGAATGGTGTCTTATTAAATAACCTATGAAGGAATCTGATTCTTTTTTGCTACCCAAGGATATGTAGCTCATTCTTTGTCTGCAAGCAGAGCTGACCCCTGTTAAACAGCGAACAGGTTTTCCATCAATGCTTTTTCTGAAGGTTTCTGAGAGTGATTCCAGGTACGTGCTTTTCCTGGCCTCAAGTGTTCCTTCTTGAAAATGTTCCAATGTACCCTCGTGCCTCAAGCCAGCCTACACCGCTGATGAACTTGGCCCATTGTCACCTGTCATCTTGAAGCTGATTTTTCTTTTCCAGAATATAAGGTTGACACTGAGACAAAACTTCCCATCTGTGTGCTTTACTGGTACGTAATTGCTCCAAAGAAGGGAGGAGGTTCCCTAGATAAAAGTGCTCACTGCTTTCCTTGAAACTGCTTTCTGTAAATAAAACTCTTTCATCTTTGAACTTAAATATATTTCAACCCCAATTTAGGTTCTTTTTTCCCTCTTAGTCCTGGACCTCTCTAAGTTATTAAAAAAAAGACTTTCTTAATAAGCCCCAAAGGTAATCAGAAAGAAGACAGCAAAATGAAACAACTCGTAAAATATTCCTCAGCATCTTTAGGGAATACTTAATGCACACAGGGTCAGGGCTTTGTAATGGTAATTTAAGAGTTGTAGGAAGTGATCCATCATTTTAAAGAGCAACATTGCCATCCTTGACAAAAAGTTTATGTTTCGGAATCAACTTGAGTCCCTGCTCACCTCAGGAAAACAAATGCTGGCACATCTTCTTGTAGGACATAATGAAGGAGATTTTCTATAATGTTATGCAAATGTCATGCTAAATGGTACATAGGCTTTGAGGAGTGACAGGCAATTGCAGCTGTCCAGTTTTCTGGAAAGCACTAATGCTGTTCTGGATTAATTTTTTTTTTCTGGAGCAGACGTTGTATGGAAATTACCCTTGACTGAAAGCCATCATTGGAAAGGTCACAGCAGTAGATACAAAATCCATAGGCAGTCGATTGCCTTCCACGGATTCAGCATTACTGCTCTTGCCTATTTTACCCTTAGGCATCTTTTATTTCGTGCACAGATGGTCTCACTCAGCCCTAACAAAATGTTTTAAGCTGTTGCATAAATTAAAATAAGAGGCCCCGAAGTACAAAAGTGCAACTCTTTGGGAAGAAGTTGGGGGTGGGGAGGGAGTGGAGAATAGGCAAGAAAGAAGAAAATTATACAGGGCTCTGCTTCCCTTTCTGCTTCCCTTGGCTACAGCAGGTCAGTCACAGGTATTTCCATCAGCACAGCTGAACTCACGGCGTGGGGAGGAACAAGTGGATAAGGTTGCACAATATTGAGTGAAATTGTCACGTGCAAAGCACATCATAGATGTGCACCCAAGTAATGAGGAAAGATGGTCAATAATTTTTTACATTCTTTTGTATTGGAAAGGGTGATTTGATCAGGCTCAGCCTTCAACCTTGCCATTTTCTATTGGTAAAATGAAGCTCCTTGGAAGTATTTCACAGATAATTTTAAAATAGTGATTTTTGTTTCCAACATGGTGTCGTGCTTTAACCCCAGGTGCAGCTCAGCCCCACACAGCTGCTCCCTCACTGGCAGAGTCATGGGGAAGAATAAAATTGAGAAAACTCATGGGTTGAGGTAAAGCCTGTTTAATGGGACAGTAAAGGAAGAAAATAATAATGGTGATGATGATGATGATAATAATAATAATAATTAATAATAGAATTAGAATATAGAATACAAGTGATGGACAGTGCAGTTGTTCACCACTCACTGACCCGTGCCCAGCCAGTTCCTGAGCAAAAAGTGAAATCCAAAATTATTATTATTTTCTGTTGAAAGTCTTAGACCTCACCTGTAGAGTAAAAAGAAGCACATCCCTGAGCAAACCATTGGATATGTGTTTTGTTCCTTACTTGATGTATTTTTTAGTTCAGCTTGCCAGTGATGGTAAAATACTTCGGTGTTCTTTGCTTGTGGACTGGTCTGCAAGTAAATTGAGGTGACTGGAGTAAAAGTGTAGCTTGGGGCCTCCAGGCTTCCCTTTGGCTACAGAGGCTGATGTCCCACAGCCCCGGGTACTCCTGTCTGCCTCTAACACCCAGGCTCACTTTTGATGCCTTGGGCTTCCACCAAAGTTTAGCTCTACTGTTGTCTCAGATCTCTCAGAAGTGTGAGCCTCTGGATTTACAGCTAAAATCTTCAGAGGATTTTTGGTGTTGTGTAACAGAGGTGGAAATGAGGTTTATAGGCTATTACATGTTGGTATCTTACCTAAAGATGAGCTACAAGGGTTTGCAGCTCCCTTGGTGGGGTGGAAACCCCCTAAAACAGTATAGGACTTCTTAAATTCAGTGTCTTTATCTTACTTTACCCTTTGCTGCTGTTCTGGGGTGTAGGGTCACTCTGGCTTCAGGGAGGCAGCACTCTTCTGTGCCACTGAGCTGAGGTTGATCTGTGCTGCTCGGATTGTGCCTTGTACCCACTGCAGTGTGATCCTCTAATCAGCCATTAGCAGATTCAAGCTTAATCAGGTTTCTGTGACTTTCACAATGCATGAGGATCTTCCCTCAGTGGAAGTTAGCCACAGATAGTATTTCAAAGCTGTAGCTATTAGGTCAATGATCCTCTCTTGAGGCGTGTGCCAATACCTTGGGAGTTTCATTTGAAAGACCAGTCTGGCAACTCAATCACAGCCTGATACACAAAGAATTCATGAGTATGGCAGGGCTGGCACATAGAGAGTGCTTGAAAAAGGTCCAGTCCTTTTTCCCAGTTAATAGAGTCAATCAAAAAGAAAATTCATCAAATTAGTCAGGTGGGTCCTAGGACAGGTCTCGTGCTTGTGACTTCTGTTCCCAAATCCAGTTCTCTTGACTTGTAGGGCTTCTGTATTACAAATTCTTGTCCTTACTGGTCAGCAGTATGGTTGTTAGCACACCACCCTGTACCATAGTTCTTGCTTCTGTTGAGAGAGCAGAAAGAGCAGCCAGAGGCACTTAGACATTGTGCATTAGTCACTGTCACTCTTACCTCTGACAGTGAAACCTAATAAATGGGAACACAGACGTTATAGGTCATTGAATACCACAAGGTGGATTCCTGGAGAAATGGAGTACAGCACTGTTGTAACGTGAACCTCTTCCTTCACTCCCATCGTGCAGCACTCCCTCTGTTTGCTCAGTAGCCCTTTTCTCCTCACCATTTTCCCTGGTTGTACCTGTGATGCATTGTTCTTTATTGGTGGGAATTAGGTTTTGACAATGTTGTAAGCTTCTGTTTGTGTAACCATATTTTGATGAGGGGTGTGTTGCTTATTTCCTTGAATATTGTGGTAGCTGTGTTCTTCAGTGTCTTTTGACTGAGAATTTCTGTACTGTAGAGCACATGAAACTCAAGGTGACCAGTTCTATTTTCATGTCTGTTCTCCCTCTAGGCTGGAGGTTTCCTGCCTTCTTTTTGAGCAGTTAACATAGAGAAGAGATAGTGTTCTCCTTCAACTAATTAGATGATGCGTTTCAGAGTAGTCAGTTATGTTTAGTCACTTAATGAATTACGTTTTGCCAGTTGACAGGGATTGATCAGCAGACAAAGAATCCAAATCCAAAAGAGAAAAAGGAAGCAACCATAGATGTATTACTGAAGAAGTATTCACAGACAAATGGAAATGTTAGATGGTGTAACAGCTAGGCTACACTCATTTTTAGGCTGCAATCATAATTAGAAAGGAGCGTTTTCATTTTTACAAGGTTTAGATGATTTCTGTAGCATCGTATTTCAAATTTCAGCAGGTTTGTATCCCACGGAACAAAAACCTCAGATTTTTCATGTATATTTGTGGGGCTTTTTGTTGCAGTTTTTCAAGCTGTGGGGTAATGCATGTGTAGGAAGTTAATGATGTGGTCTCTGGGTGTTGCTTTCCTGTTCGGAGTACTGATAATGAGCTTCGAGTAATAGGGTACGAGTCCCAGAAGATGAATTCTGATTACCTTTGTGGTATCGTCCCCTGTATGCCCCTTCTTCCTTGATGTTTCTGTAAAGAACATTTGGATTTTGATGAGGGTATTGCCTATTTGACTTTTAATTAGATTTGCAGTATGTTATGTTAATAAACCGTGACTTTCTGTTTAGTTGGTTTGTTTTGTTTCCACTTTCCTGAAGTGTATATTCATGGAATCATATGGTGGTGGGCAGCAGTTGAAATATTTTGCTTCTCCATGTCTAAAGCTTATATTTATTGGTCCAGAGAGGGTGAATTTTGTCCCATACTCAATAATAATCAGTAAACAGTAGTTAAATTGTACAGAGACTTGCAAACTGTGGCATACTGTGAAAGTGCAGAGAGGAATCCTCCAAGGAAATTGCATGATAGGTCTTAAATAATACCTTATAGTCATGGGCTATGCCATTATAGGCACTAAAATTAAATATACAGCTTCCCTAAACAGCAGGTTGTCTTTCCCAGTGCCCCCTTTTAATAAAGACTCTGGGACTTTCTCATGTTGACAGGTCAAGTGTAGTCTTTTTATAATCTCCATGGTTTATCCCATTTAGAGTTCTTGAAATTTGTTTTCCTTGTACTCACTCGTTTTCCCCTAAATCATTTACTTGTTACTGCATACTTTTAATTGAGATCTAAAAAGCAAACTGAAACCCCAGCCTTTTGCCAAATCCCGTGTCACTCACATGAAAGCATTTGGGTGACTGCTGGTTCGTAGCTCTGACTTGTGGTGCCGGTCTCCCCACGCGTGTTGGGTTTTGTTCAGCAGACTGCTCTGCCAGTTTAATAACCAGGCTGTCGCGGACTGGGCTGTGACTTTCCTGCTGTTTGGCTCCGGTGGGATGTGAGTGGTTATGGCAGGGCTGTAATGCCCTGTCAGCACAGGTTACTCGCTGCTGGTGCTGGTGGCCGAGCACTGCCCCAGACGCGGTGTCGCTGCAGGGCTGTTTGACAACGTCGGCACTGCAGTCGCTGAGCAATAACAACCGCGGGGTGAGGCGGGGCAGCGCTGGACAGGGAATGCTAAACAGGGCAGCTGGAAGTGTCATCGTGGAAAAGTTTATTCGTTATTTTTGTCCTCTTGGGATGTTTTCCTTTTCTAATTCCCATTATTAGCTCCTAAGCAGAGTTGTTGATTGTCCTGAGAACACAGGTCCGCAGGAGAGTTGGCGATGGATGCACAGACTCAGTGCTTTGCCCTGGTGAGTGTCCTGGAGGGCCCAGGCTCTGCTCAGCACGGGCCTCTTGGCTGAAATTGCTGCGTTCGGTGGCAATTTTTGTGATGCACAAGCCCATTGTGGATGGGCTGAGACCACCTAACTCAGGTCATAGGGTCATCATATAATTCTGCCTTTCAAACACTGTTAACTTGGGGTGAGTTTTAACACGTAATGAAGAATCAAAAGCTGAATTTTCTATCATGGATTGTTTAAGACATCCAATCCTTTCATAACAAGATTTGGTTCTCTTAGGCTTCAAGTATGCCAGAGGTTTTTCTAAGACAGAAGATGCTTTTCCTCTGAATTTCTGAACCTTATCCTATTTTTTCCTTCTGTAGTTGTGTTTCTTTCTAGATACGAATAAGACGTTTCCAAAGTGGATAAAATATTTTCCAAAATCTGCACACATCTTTTGAGGATATGGGAAAGGGAAAAAAATATTTTGGGAGTGTTCCATCACCATTAAAAAAACAATTATACACTTTTACTCTCCTATCTGTGTAAATGAATACAGGGAAGCCCAACTTGGATGGATCAAGCTCTTGAGTTAAACTATTAAGATTAAATGACTGCAAGGTCTGGGCCTTTATGCAGCACTTTCTGGCATTTTTTTAATAAATGCTATTTTGCTATTGGAGGGATTTTTGCACTTGTTTGTCTTTACTAAATTCAGAAGCAAGCACAGATATTCAGAAACATTTCTGTCCATGGTCATTTAGTTTAGGGCACCGTGTCATAGTCATAACAAGTAAAGCCCAGCTTGCTTTCCACACAGCCCTGACAGGTAAGCTTTTATTTGGTTCTGAGGCAGCCGTAAGCCTTTCCCTGTCCTTTGATGCAAAGTTTAGGATCTGGTATAGAAAGCTGTTCATTTGTCTCCTTGTGTGTGCTGTCCCTGACAGTTCTTAGGGGTCCCTGGGTGAGGTGTTAGCAGAGGCAGGTGTTGCTGCCAGCAGGAGGACAGCCACCATTTCACACATGGTGAAGAAAACTGGCCTTTTGGGGGTTGGATGGTGATGGAGGAGGTAAATAAAAAGATTCTAATTGGCTTTTGCAGATAAAATTTATTGCCAGTGCTTTAAATTCTTGGGAGATGAGCATTTGGGTCCTGCCCCTGAGGCAGGGGAGTCCTGTTTGAGTTGAACATGGGGTGAGACTGGAGGAGAAACCTCAGCTGCCAGTGCTGACTCTGGGGAGGGATGGGGGAATGGGGGAAAC
>WEIT01024720.1:277817-310742 GCA_013389985.1 Dryoscopus gambensis | reverse complement strand
CCCTGTGGGAAGGTGAGGTGTGCCCTGTGGGAAGGTGAGGTGTGCCCTGTGGGAAGGTGAGGTGTTCCATGTGGGAAGGAGAGGTGTTCCATGTGGGAAGGAGAGGTGTTCCCTGTGGGAAGGTGAGCTGTCCCCTGTGGGAAGGAGAGGTGTTCCATGTGGGAAGGTGAGGTGTCCCCTGTGGGAAGGTGAGGTGTCCCCTGTGGGAAGGTGAGGTGTGCCCTGTGGGAAGGTGAGGTGTGCCCTGTGGGAAGGTGAGGTGTTCCATGTGGGAAGGAGAGGTGTTCCATGTGGGAAGGTGAGGTGCTCCTGCTGCGGGCTGAGGAGGGGTTGGGCAGGGCAGAGGAGACACACGGCCTGTAGGGCCAAGGCATGTCATGGCTGACTAAAACACCTCCTACCTGCTCTGCCTCCCCGCAGAGTACAGGCAGTGATCATTCTTCCCTTCCATGTTGCCAATCTGCATGGCTTTGCTCCAATCCACCATGGGGAATGTTGCTTTCCACAGGCTTCTCACAAACAAAGATGAAACACAAACTTGAACATTTTGAAGCAATGGGGTGTTGAAGCCTGGATTTCTAATGGAACAATGTAGTTGTCAGGCTTGATCATTTTCTCAGGCAATTTGTTTTATTGGGCTTGGACATGCCACGCTCTGAGCAGTGCTGCAGTGTAAATCCACCCCCGTGGGCTCTCCTGCTGCCCACGGGCCTGGCAGGGCTGAGGGGGAACAGGCTTCACCCTCTGCCTGTGCTGTCACCCCCACAAACCCCACCAAAACTCATGGCAAAGTTTTTTCTCAACTTTGGATGCCACTGCAGCTTGATGGCATCAGAAGAGAGATGTGCAGTTGAGCTGACAATCAGTGATTGGCATCATGCACAACTCATTATTGTGTCAAGGATTTGGCATGTCCATGGAGAGGAAACCATGTGCGTTGTGTTGACACTGAGCTTAATTCATATCCTACCGGCGGCAATGCCAAACCCTTATCTCATCAGTGCTCATGCCAGACCGCCTGCCTGCGTGCCAGGTCCTTGTCAGAATAATGAGTTATGCCTAATACCAATCATTCCGTGGCAGATGCCGCCTGGTGTAGCCATTTTGTACAGTTGGGAGCCTGAGCAAAATGGCTGGGTTGCCATGCTGGGTTTCCATGCAGAGCGTGGCGTGGTTGGAGCTCTCTGGTAGGGTCAGGAAATGGAAGAGGATTTCAAATGGCATCCAAATGATCTGCTGGGTTTTATGGCAACTTTCTTGAAAAAAACATCTTCCTGTAGTTTTTCTCTTCTATACTCTCCAAATATGCAACCTCCCCCAATATGTTCATTATCTTTCTGCTTTTAAGATCTTCAAAATTACATTTGTGGATGTGGCATTCTAAGCACCATTCCTTCATCCTACCCTTTATTAATGCAGCTAATTTTTGGAGACAGTTGTGGTTCTTCCCCTTGCTAGCAAAGGGTTCATCTGCAGTGCTTGCAAGGGCACAGGCCTGGGTGTCAGCCTAGCACACCTTGGGGTTTTGCCAGTTCCACTTGCCAGGAGATTGTCAAGGGAGATGTGCTGTCTCCCGGCTGAAAATAACCCTTTATCTCTCTTAACACTGTAGAAGGCAGGGAGGACTTGGAAGGAAAAGAGAACCCAAAATGTGGTTTTGACTTTTCCCTATGGGAGAAGTTCAAGGTGCCACCAAAGCAGGATAGAATATTTGAGCTGATGTTGAACTTATAATCAAACTCTTTGTTGTGGGAACTGAATAGTGTGGGAAAGGGAAAGGAAAACTTCCTTGGGGTACAGCAATAATGTGTATCTGTAAGGGAACACAGTGTAGAGTAACTCCTGTTTACCTCTTTGGCTTGAGTGGGTAATTTGCTGGAATAAAAACAGCAAGAAATGGCTGAATGATCAGTAGATCACATTTGCTTTGAAATCAAGAGGTCCCCAAACCAGCTTGGTGTTCTCTGTTACAGGAATATGACAGTTTATACCCAGGTGCTTTCACACATGCGTTAAAAAAATAATCACATCACACTCCCCATAGCCTGGTCATCATTTGTTCTCAAACCACGTTTCAGTGACAGTGCTTGAAGATAGGTTATTCATAATCATGTCATTGTTTAAGCTGCATTATTATTTTGTGTCCAGCCTATTGATTTTTCAGGATTCTTCTGCATGAGGCTTTTTCATTAGTGTGTTATATGGAACAAAAACCCCAGAGTGGATTCAGAAAATATTGTACTTACAAAACCTCCATAATTTTCTGGTTTTAATAGAAAAATAAATGCACCTGGGCTTACAGTTAGGATGCCAAGATTTTCCATAATTTAATTTGAAACAGTTCAAGAGCTTTACTTTGGATATCAGCAGAAATGAGGGCCAAATTCAGATACAGTTTAATTGAGTACAAATCACTTGGCTTCCTAGAATTACTTTAGCTTACATAAAGTCCACTTTAATTGGACATTTTAAACATATACACACTTGCATTTCTTTAATAAATCAGATGATTACAACACAATTCTAGACGGACACTTCCTGGGATAGACAGCCTGGTTTCCTAAACCTGGGCGAGAGTCCCTGCACTGAGGGGGCAGCCAGGCAGAAGGGCTGGAAGAGATGAAGGATGGTTACAGGACAGATTTCTGTTGGAAACGTGTTAAAAATCATGGATGGAAACAAGACTTTGGTGTGAACTGGAGCTTCTCTGATGAAAAAATGTCACTTGTGATGAGCTGGTCCATCACCATCTGGGCCATGATGGGCTCTTTGTGTGCAACCCCTTCACTGCAGTTACAGTCACACTTCCCGGGAAATGTTTTCCATGGGAAGACCACGGGGATGTGATACATCTCTAAAGTTACTTTTGGTTCCTAGGGGCTATGGTATCCAGTTAGCCCTCGATTCTATGAATATTTATACAACATAAATGGGGAAATCGGTGGGTTCCCTTGGTGGAAACGTGATATTGGTATTTTTTAAAATAAACTTAAATAAGGTCAGAATTTTTTATCCTCTAGAGAAAATTTCATGTCTGATTAAATAGTTTACATAAACTTAATCTTTTTCTGCTAGATGCATTATAGTCTCAGATATTATTCATGTAGCTATTCCTCTGTGAACCATAAAATGTTCATTTCTTCAAAATGAATATGAAGCTCAAAGCATTAGTGGTCTTAAGAGCATAAAAAGTTTATTGCTTTGTGCTTAACATTTTTCAAGTAACTTTCGAAAGCTGAACAAATTTTGCATTTAGATTAATGGAAGATGTTTTCCATTTGAAGGAACTAGCAAGGGAGCAGCAATAACAAAAATCCCCCAAGGTTAAAAATGTAGTGCTTTTGATTTTTACCAGAACTGTGTTAGCAGAACAATCATTTCTCAGCATGGAAAGGTAACATAATTGGTCTATACAGTGGCAATATAGAAAACGAGTATGCTTCAGAGAAAGCTAATATGGCTCTACTTAATAATTTCCTTCAAGAGCCTGAATTTGAATGTATATTTCACCCAGCTTGAGGCAAACAATTTGTACCCAGAAGTTCTAGTGGAAGTTACCAGGGGGTCATGCAATTTATTTTAGTTCTTGAAGTTTTCAGAACTGAAGACCTAAGTGCACATTCACTTGCATTGTTTCACCAGTAATTTGATCCAATTGGGCACCATTTTCTTTCTCCCCTGTTATGTTAGCTCTAGTGCAAAAGAACCCCAACCCTCTCATGAAATATTGTGAAAGAAAAGTTTTCTTGGAAGAAAAACTACTTCTCAAATTTACACAACCAGTCTCTTTAAGAATTGCTCCAGCCCTTTATTCCCTGCACCTGGAGCCTGCTGTGTTGGTTTCTTAAAAACTGATGTTACTGTGTGAATCCACTTTCCATGCAGTCTATGATTGTGGAAAACAGTGGAAAATGCTTTTTTCAGAAGAGGCAAAATGACGTATTTGCCCTTAAACTCAGGACAGGGCTGCCTTCCAGCCCTGCCTCCAGCCTGGCTCCCGTGTCTGTCAAACCCACCAGCCACATTCCGAGGACAGAGCGGGGCCTGCTCGGCCTCTGTGCTCTGGGGCAGGATCACCTTCCTGTGATAAATCCCACTGTCTGTAAATGTCGGGAATTTGCTGGGAGAGGAGCTGAGGGGTCCTTTCCTATAAAAGTGGCATTGAATAGAAGGGAGGGGTTGTGCTTTCCAGTCTGATTAGAAGAAAAGCTCTTGAGCCTCTTTGTCCTCTGGCTGCAGAGGGCTCTGAGAGACCCACAGGGCAGGGCACTGTTCAGTTCCCCAGTTCAGGGGACTGGGATGTGGTTTACAGCTCATCACCGTGCAGGAGCAGGAGGTTGGAAGGGGCCAGGGAGTTACACTGAATTTATCAGAACCTTTTATCTCAAATGTCCTGGAGATATGCATTAGGAGAAACAGGTTTTAAAGACAAGAATTGCTCTAGTGGGTCTCTCCCTGTGCTGGGTGGTGTGAGCAACTGGGATTAGAAGGAAGGTGCATGTTTCCCATAGAGGAGGGGACAACACAATTCTGGAAGTTTCTTTTTTAGAACTTGACTGTGTCTTGCCTTACAATACAGGGGTGTATGTTTACAAACAGTTGTTTCTTCCAGTCATGGCCCTTCCTTTTAGAGCTGTTTTATTCCATTTGTTTTCTCAGGTGAGTTTGTCTCTGTGTCTTCTTTAAATATTAACTTACCTTTTCAACTGTGTATTTTTAGTTTAATGGGAGGATGCTTTGATTTGTAAAAAAGACTTTCTGGCCTTTTTAACCATGTCCAAGTTCTTACAGCAGATCTTTTGTGAGTGTTTTGATAGACCTCTTAAATTCTCCCTCAGCCAAGGTAACAAATGCTCTAATTTTAACGTTAATTTTATGGAATTCTTCATCTGTTGCATTTCTAAAAATCCTTCCTGTGCTGTTGAAGCCAACAGAAGTTTGATCATTGACTTTCAGTAAAGTCACTCTGCTTTTCTTACTTGGATGCCAAATGTACCTGAACAAATCTTATAGACACAAGGTAGAGTATAAAATAAATCCATCCCTCTGGTAATTATCACCAAGAATTAATGTCTCTTACTTCTGAAGCCAGCTACAGTCCTGCTGGAAGCCTGCCTCTGGGAAATGCTGTTTTTTCCTCCCCTGGCTGTACAAGGTACTGTGATCCACCCTTCCCAAAGCCGTGTGGCCACATGTTACCACACTGCTTTTAGAGCTGTGGTTTGGTCAGTTTGCTGCGGTGGGTAAGGAGATCCTTTTCCCTTTAAGAGTCCATGATGGGGAAAACATGGCCTGAATTTCGTTAGCAGTGTGACAATGAGAGAGATAAGTAGATGTGACAGTTATGAATGACGCACTGTCATGCGCTTCTGCATTCTGACTCAGATAAATTGACACTGCTGTCAAACACAAGCTATGGAGAGGAGAGACCTCTGATGAACCTTCTAATATGGTAAATGGGAGTCTTAATTCTTCATTAACTGGAAAAAGGAGATTTGGCCATGTAATTTTCTCCTTGCTGCCTGTTTTAAAGATTCCAATAACCCAGCATTTACAGTTGACTAGGCAGGGATTGCTTTTTCCTATGCTAGCGACATGTAGGCTGTGAAATCTAAGGAAGTGCCGCTTAAACACAGACTTATTGCCTTGGTTATCTTTAATGACTTTGAAATGTATTGGCCTCATTATAGAACAGTGCAGTTATCAATTCCTCTAATTAGGTGATGTGGTCCCATAAGAAATTTAACATTAAAGTGCAAAAATGAGTTAGTGGCATCAATTGCTGGCAACCTGGATGTTGGCACTGAATTTAAAGCAACGGTGCTCTTTTTCTGTGTAGTTATTCTGCATCACTCTTATTCGTTCAAATATCAATATTCATTTTTTTCAGTTCACTTATTTTGGCCCGTGTGAAGAGCTGTTCATTTACCTGAGCATTCTTTGCTCTCTGAAGCTCTATCCTGTGGCACACAGTTGGTGTAGACACCAGTGAACCACAGACCAGCTGATGCAGAATGAACTCTCTTCACTGACAGGTCAGGCTGGGCAGTAAAACTGCCAGTCCACGTTTGCATTTTCAGTGGCCCTTTCAATCTGAAGATCTCGTAGCAATTTATAAGCACTGAAGTGCCTTGCCCACAGTCCCAGCACCCAGCACCAGAGCTGGAAACAAAGCACGATCCCCACAGCTCAGTCACCTTCGCAGATTTGTAATGCCACTGCCTCCCACGAGGGTCCCTTGGAGGTTGCACTTCTCTTTTCCACCATATGGAAAGGATTATTGGTGGCCAATTTAGAACAGACAGTCTCCTGTTTTGCTGGGAGGAAAAGAGGTTCTGAGAAACCATATTCTAATGCTGTCTGGTTTGTGCAAGTGTTTTGCTTTGGCTGCATACAAAAGCAGGTGCACAGTATTTTATCTCTTGTTATCCTTCTCTTTAAATCACACAGCACAAACCCGTAGTTTATTTGTGTATGAAGATGATCTCTATTTTCTGTGAGTTTGTAAAGCTTAGTGGGGATAATGTCTGGCAGGGCAGTGTGTGGCGTTACTCGGGGAGGGTATCTGTGAATTCACTGGGGGACCATACTGCTACAAACTGGAATTTTTACGTACTTTAGATTAAGTGGTTCCAAAGACATCTAACGGCCTCAAACTGCAAACCACAAATGGTCACAAACCCAGCATGGAGTTGGATTTCTGTCTGGCTAGGCAAGCTGTGAGCCAGGGATGGAAACCTCACCCTATGCTTCCCACACAGACATGGATCTGTACTGGCCCCACTGAACTGCACTGGAGCTGTAAGGCTGCACCTCTTTTCCTGCCTTCCCAAAGGACAATACCAGTGATTGCTTTGGATGCTTTTGGAGGACAGGGCATTTATTAAAGACTCAAGGCTGAGAAGAGGGTAAATGGATGAATGGATGGATTCCCTTTGCCTGCTCCAGCAGCTAGGATGGGAATTCTCAGTTCCACTGCAGCTCCTCTCTGTTTGGCTGTGACTGCTTTTTCAACTTGTGCGTCACAGTGAGATATTTAACACAGTGAACACAGTCGTGCCACCCTTTCACACCTTCTGTCATTCATACCTGGTCTGGAGGGGTGGTGACTGCTGACATGTCCCAGTCTCTGAGCACGCCCGGTCTGAGCCATCCCAGCATTTCCATCCCTGGGCACTTCATGCAGGGGCTCCTGCTCTGTTCAGCCACGTCCTTGTATCTCTGACTGCTACTGACTGCAGAAGCTGCTCATGATTTGTTCCAAGTGCAGGTGATGCCCTTCCCTGCAGCACGTCCCAGCCCCTCCCAGCAGTGTGTGAAACACAGCCACTGCCATCCCTGGGTATCAGGTCTGCTTTGTTCTCTCAAGTTCAGAAAGAAAACTAAGGGCACTTTACATTTTGCTTTAAATAAATAAGCATGCCCACATGCAGTCCCACCCAGTGTGTGTTGCTGCAGAATTTACAGAAGTTATGTAAGAATTGCAGATTGCAAAAAGGTAGGGGTGGAATTTAGGGTTGTTTTTTTCCTTTTTCTTGGACTGGAAGGAAAGAGGTATGGGGTAATTCTGCTTCCTGAGGGAGCCAATTCTGCTCTCTTGCATTAGCTTTCAAGATATTTTTGTTTCCCTTGGTAGACAGGCCCTGTTCTAGCAATGGGTATCATCACAGTATCTGAGAAGCATGGTAGTTATCTACACTTGACTAAGAAATAAAAAAAAATCACATCCTTCCAGTTTTCTCCCCTTATTCTCATTTGGAGGTGATGAGTCTCCTGCTCTGGAAAGGATATTTTCAATGATGACATTTCATACCCAACTATACATTTGTACAGTCAATGAAAGAAGAAAAGGAGGAGCAGTGGCAGGAAAAGAGCCACCTGTTAATTCTGTATGTTGTGCAGGAGTCAAAAAGTTGAAAAAAAAATTGACCACAGTTAACCTTTGTTTCAGTATTTTCTGCACAGTCCCAGGTGACAGCCAGCGTGTGCTGTGTACAGCGATGCACGTTCCTGAGCCATACCTCTTATCCTCAGCTCATGTAAAATACTTCTGTATTGTTCTTACAGGCAATTCTTGAAAATCAATGAAAATGATTTGTCTAAGAAAAAAAAAACAGGCCCAGGTTAAGGCCAAGACAGACAATAACTGCATCCCAGTCCTGCAGGCCCTGGAACAACATCTCCCGCAAAAGAGATGCTGTAGCTTTAACATGGGCTGCTGTTTCCTTGAATGGAGTTACCCAATCTTTCATCAAAGAAACATATCTCCCATATCCCTGTCTTTAAAAACAGCAATTATGTGTAAATGCCTTCTGATTTATTTGAGCCAGGGCCACCGGCCAGTGTGAGTCACCACAATTTATTGCTAACCGTCACTTTTACATGATAGGTTTGTAACAAATATCTGCCGCATATTGTTAAATTAATCTTCCATTTAAAATTAATGGAGTTAGACTCCCCAGGTTCAATGTAATTTCGTGTTCACGGGCAGGGAGTGATGTGAGCTGCATACAGAATGAGCTGAGGCCAAACGCCCTAATCTTTCATCACCTTGAACCTAGTGACTAGGACGCCTTCTCAGCACCAACTAATGAGATTGAGCTTGCTTCTCTCCTGAGGACGCCAGCTCAAAGAAGCTTTTCTGCTCAGATACAGCAAGCTCCGTCTTATTTTAATAATTCCTCAGATATGACATGCCTGATGTTATGTATGAAAGACTCAGGCTTGAAAAAGAGATGAAATGAATTTTATATCATTACTTCAAAACCGAAACCAGCTAAAGGAAGTATGTCACAGTTAAAAATGCAGTAAGCATTTTAGCTATGAAATATTTTGAAAGTAAACAGGAGTCATTCTTTCATTTATTATTATAATGCAGCCTCACCTTAGACTCATCTTCTGTAATTCCAGTCCCATTCATAAATTAATAACAATAATGTAGATGAAAGCAGGAGACTGTCCAATGAGCATGTGGATGGGACCATCAGAGAGAAGAGATTTAATTCCTAATGGAATATGCCATGCTATAGTGCTGAGCTCTATCATTTCTCTTTGTGGGCATTTGTAGAAAATGAGCCTGTCTTTTATGCATTGGCATACTGCAAATCCATCACATATTGTTTAAAAATAATTGACTTCAATTGTATCAGTGTACCTTTCTGCCTGTCCTTTATTGCAGCTTTAAAGAAGTAGTAATTTTGCTTATATTTCAGTATTTACTGGTGCAGGAGACTCAGAGCATCAGTGGTGTCCCCACAAGGGCCTGTGCTGCTGCGCGCTGTGCTCCGTGCCTGCGTCACCCTCGCTGGCGCCCAGCGTCCCTGGCGTTGCCGCTGCTCCATCCCCCCTGGATGTGTCCTGGCCATGGATGGGTCCCAGGTGGGGATGGGGCTGGCCAGGCCCTCCTGCCCTGGGCAGCTCCTGCTTCCAGAGCCACGTGCCACACAGCAGGAGGGTCACGTCCTCTGCTCCGCTCACACACGGGCTCTGCGCGGTGGCGAGCAGCTGTGGGGCAGCTCCTGGGAAGCAAGGTCAGGAACGTGGCATTTTTCAGTCTACAGGAATGTCTTAGGAGAGAAAGGAGAAAGGTCTTTCCACAAACTGCTGTCCAATGGAGAAGAGCAGGCTTTGTTCTGGGGCACGTGGTGGGTAGGAATAGGGATGGCAGAACGCACAGGTTT
The DNA here is from genome assembly GCA_013389985.1 of Dryoscopus gambensis. NCBI lineage: Eukaryota > Metazoa > Chordata > Aves > Passeriformes > Malaconotidae > Dryoscopus > Dryoscopus gambensis. The sequence continues at coordinate 301,062 of WEIT01024720.1, read as the reverse complement.
CCAAATCTTCCTCTTATTTTCATGTGTATGTATGGGGGGAAAGAGGTTTGGGCCCATCTGGACAGCTGAAGAGAATCAGTGGAGATTTCTTTCCATTGTGCTGCTTTGATTTAAAATCTCTATCAGTCTTCCCATATATCCCACCTGGGGCAGTTTTCCATTGCTGAGCAGACCTCACCCAGGTTCTTTCATGTCTTTTATCCCTTTGTATCAGCTGCAGCTATTCTGATTTCTGTGGAATTATAATTCTGGTTAAACCAGTGAACCATGTAACCAGTATCAGGCAGTTTTATGTTTGTGGGGGTTTTGTTGCTGAGAAACTCATCACTATTTTAGCCATTTAGTAGAACTACTGAATTTGACTTCTTGGAATTTTGTTTGCTTATTTAAAATCAGTTGTAAGGATATGACCTTGTTCTTCTATACTATCTCACCTGATTAAAGCCTTAAAATTTATCCACTCTTTTTAAAAAATTATTCTTTTATTTTTTGGAGTGGAGTATTTGCATGCACACCCTCACTTACCGGTCCCGTTTGTTCTTTTGCAAGCTCAGCGCTCCAAGCTGTGATTCACCTGATCCCACACCCACAGGTGCCCTATGTCCTCTTTCTCCAGGTGACTGCTGCCAACTGCCCCCTGAAAGGCAGTCCTGGGGTCGAACAGTGGAAGCCCAGGTAGCCTGGATGTGTCGTGTTTATGAACCCACGCTCTGCCCAGGTGCCAAGGGGAGCTGCTGGGAGTACAAAATGTGGCTGCGGCTGCAGCAGCTGCCATCAGCTGGGACCATTCCGTGCTGTTTGGCCCCAGGGGAATTATGCAGAGTGTCCGAGTGGAACTGGACAGGAGCAGTGGGAGGAGCTGCAGTCCCTGCAGTGCCAGCAGTGCCCACCTGTGCAGGACCAGCTGCCCGTGCCCAGCAGGAGCTCTCCTGCGTTGCCTTTGTAGCAGGTTGCCTTGTGTGTAAAAAATATGGTGCCAGCAAGGACTGGCTCTGCTGCCTCGCAGGAGAGAGAAGGATAAATCAAGTTCCTTTTCTGCTTTATTTACTTGCTATTCATTTTTATACCAGGCTTTGCAGCAGACAGCAATGAAACTTCTAGATATTCATAAACAAAAATCTGGTCTTCTGTCCACTGATATAGATCAGGGAGGCCAGAGTGTATGCTGAGAAAGAAGAGAGTTGTAAAAAATGTTGAAATAGATTTATTGGAGACTTCAATATCTGTTGAAGTCAGCAAAGCTGGAATAAGCTTTAAGTAAACACTATCAATTTCAGTGATAAGATTTAGAAGGTGGCTTCTATTTTTTTTGCACTAGATGAAACAATATCACAAAGCTTGTCTTCATGGAAATGTGATCAAGATGTAAGCACTGCTACAGCTAACTCTTTACCTTAGATTTAGTTACACTCAGTTACTTCTCTTTGAATAGCTGAAGACGTATCTCTCAGCACTGGAATTTTTCATTATGTGGGCTTTGCATCTTAATGTTTTTCCTGTCTCCTTATATTCTGGATAGATGCCATTTTGCAAGGTGAAAAGGTTACCAGTTCCATCTCTTGCATCAGTGCTGTGCTGGACTTCTGGATACCCTTGGAAGCTTTCATCTTATTTTTTTATTAAGGAAAAAACCCTCTATTCAGGTGAAATGAGTTTCTTAGTTTCAGCATCCAGAAGTATAAAAAAAGTTCCCTTCTATGCAGTGCATTTGATTGGGAATAAAAATGACTGATGACAGCCCGTACTGGACCCTTTTGTTCAATTCAGCTATGATTATGGAGCCTATTAGCTGGAGTTACAACCTATTTAAGAGCAGTGCTTACTAGTAATGGGGGCCAAATGATTTTGGAAAGTTCAGATTTACTGGGCTCCCTGCAGAAATGAATTCAGCACTGAACATATTGATGCAGAGCCTGAACGAGGCTGTTCCAGTGGGACTCAGAATTGTGTGCTTAGCAAGAAATGAGCGGGTAGTAGAATTAAAGATCAGATAGATGTGAGGCTCAAGGGCAGTCTAAACTCTGAAGTTCATCACAGCAACTTAATCAGACTAAACTGAGTGTTGCACTGACAGGAATCAAGCCTCTGTGTGACAGGAAATTTAGCTTGTTAAAACAGTGCCATGTTTTTTCTAAGTCCCTGGATTTTAAGGTCTTGAAGTGTTTTGAAATAGTTGTGAGTTGTCGGTGTTTGGTGGCTACTGAGGCAGCTTGGGTTTTGTTAATGGAGATGTTGACTCTACTTGATATTTACCTTTGATAGAATGGATCTGCCGTTTCAGTACTAAATAAAGACCATCTCATTGCACCTGTTCAAAGCAAAGGAAAGCTTCAGAGTTCTCGCAGTGGTTTTTGGCACAATCTTGAAATCTGCTCTGTGGAGGGAAAATGTGGGTTATTGGTCCCCCAGCCCTGCACGTGAACAAACCCCCCATGAAGCATCCCTTGTGTGATGCAGCTGGTGGGGTGCAGTGGAGACTGGCCCCAGGAGCTCTTGTAAGGGACATTTTTGTGCTGATCACAGTCTCAGACATCCACTGCACCTAAAGCCTTCACCGAGCTTCTTTCAAACACCTTCTCAGCTCCTGAAGAAGCCTTAAACCACAACCCCACTTTTCCCATCCACATCCAGTGATGCCCACATCTTCAGAGCTGTCCAGTCCTGTAATTCCCATACTTAGAGACACACAACTCTCCCCTTCTGGAAATTTCTTCACCAGAGTCATCTGCCCTTCCTGTAGTTCCCCCAGTGACTCCTCTGAGTCAGCACCAAGCTCCCCCAGCCTGGTTCCTGTGTCCTGCTCATCAGACACCTTCCTCCTGCTGTGTCCACTTGTACCAAGGTGGGATACACTTCCAAAATACAGTTCAAGAAGGGTGCACTCTGGTTCCATATCCTCTTTTCTGACTTTGCTTCTGCCTTGGGACGGGAAATTTATTAATTCTAACCCAAAATTTCTTCCTACATACCACTTGAAGCCTGACTTGGAAGTCGTTTTTTTTATTGACCCTGGGAATGCGCTGCTTTGTTGTCCTTGGGTGGAGCTGGGAATATTCAGCACTTGTCAGATTGCTGCTTCCCTTCTGAACAACAGCAGCAGTCTGCATCCAACCCAGACACAAGCAGGTGGGACTGTGTGATTTTGCACCTTCTGAAATGCAGTGCTTTGGTTGTGAAAAATCTGGGAAAATTTGGTGTTGTTCACGTAGTGAACAAATGGAACGCATTGGGTTGGGTTTGTATCATTAATACTTTAAATTTTGACCTTGAAAATGCACTTTCACAGCAGTGCATTGGCCTGCTGCAGGAGTGGCTCCGTGCAGAAATCAGTGGGAATGTGCTGTCCCAGAAGGAGCTGTGGCTGCCCAAGGTCAGGCACTCAGAAAGGACTGGGAATGCTCTCCTGGGGCTCAGGAGAGCAGAGCTGGGGCACTTTCTGGGTCACCGTTCTGACCAACTGTTCACGTAATTGTTACACGAGATGTTGCTTAAAGGAGTCCTATTTTCAATCACACGAGCATGTCCCAGATTTCTATAAACCATCTGTTCAAGCGAAGAACTTCCAGGTTGTGGGTTTTCGGGTGAGAGGGGAAAAGGCAGAAGGAAAATTTGAAGCAGGCGTTGGAAGTTGTGTGTCAGCTGGGCTCTGGTAGGAGGCTCTTTACAGCCAGAATGAAGGATCAGGAGAGAAATGTTTTCAGCTTGACACACAGATGATAAAGCAAGCCTTAAACAGAAGCTGTGGCTGCACAGCAGGTAAAGAAATCCTGCTTAGATTAAAAATAAATATTTTATGCTGCATGTATGCAAAGTTTGTGGGGTTTTTTTTAATAGCTCAAAGCCCTATACAATTGGCAGCAAGTAGGAGAAATTAAAAGAAAGGGTTTGCATTGTTTTATTGAGGTAGGAACCCCTCAGAAAGCTAAGTTGAGGGGGTTTTTTAATGATAAAAAGAAAATTAAAGGACAGGCTGTGCATTAGAATTATGAAGCATAAAAACATTTGGAAATAATCCTGTCTCTGTATGTTTATAGCAAAGAGATGATTTTGGAGGCAGGCGAGAGGTGTGCAGTGCAGGAGGGCTCAGCTGTCACGGGCAGGAGCTGGTGCTCCCTGCTCAGAGGGGTGACCAGGAGGTTTGGGATGTCCCTGCCAGCCATTTGGAGCGCTTTAATGACTGAAGCAGGGTAAACATTTGTGAGGATAAACATTGTCTTCCTGCTGAGCAACAATGTCTCCTGTATGCGAGCAGGATTGTTTTGGCATATGTCGGCTCTAAATATCCCTGCAGATACTTTACAGGAATTGCTGCCTCTTTAAACATTTATGCTATTAAAAATCAGGACGATTGTTGACATAAACCTGTGATAGCAGCTGCATTGTAGACAGAGTATGAATTTTTTATGTTATTGATGAGAAGTTTATATCATTTATGTACTGTAGTAAGGGAGGCATATGAGTGCTGAATACAGAAAACGATGGGATTGAAGCCATGTTGGTATCAGGGCACACTATTTATTAATGTGGCCCTCTCAAAAGGAGCATGAATGCAGTAAATGGGGAGCAAAACAAAGCTAAGTGATTTATAATATCTTAAAAACTCGTGTTGGGATGAAAAGAAGCTTTTTGGCTCTGCTGCCTGGGTTATCTGGTTTGGGTACCGGTGTCAGCTCTGAGGAAAACAGGGATGTTTTCAGGTCTTGAGGGTTGGCAGCCAGTGGGTCGAAGCTTAGAGGCTTGGAGGGTTTGTGACTGGGGAGGATGGAATGTCATAAAGGGATGCCTGCAAAAGGAGTTCTGAAGAACACTGTTTCTCTCTGTGTTTTCTTGCCTTGTATTACCAGGACTCAGGAGGCAGGACTAAAGCTGAGATTGTCTCTTGCTCTGCAGAAAAGACATTTACCCTCTTCCTGATCTGTTTCTGTTTTCCCTCTTGTCTCTCATGGTGTCTCTGTAACCTGCTCCGCCTCTGAGAACGGCTGGGGAGCAACTCTCTGCTCCCAAAGGGAGCTGCTGATACAGCACCAGGGTGTCAGACACTGCTTCCTGCAGTTTAGGACATGGTTTGGTGGGACTTGGAAGTGTTGGGTTTAGGGTTGACTCGATGATCTTAAAGCTCTTTTCCAACCTAAATTATTCTGTGATTCTCTGATTAAGTTGCTTAAGTGTCAAAATTCCCTTTACTGGAGGGCAGAGGGGGCTGTGTAGTTTGTGAGGTTTGCTTTGGGGGAAGCTCCACAGTAGCTCCTTCAGTGAATATCTCCTACAAGGTCTCTGTGTTCTAAAGCTCTGCCCTCCAGCACAGCCTCTGGAGGTAGAGGCAGCACTTCAGCTTTCCTCCTTCAGGCACAACTGTCCTTGTTTTTGCAGAATCCCACTTGGTAGTTACACAAGTGCTTCATGTTTCTCAGCACCAGACGGGCTAAATTAAATTTTCATATGTTGTCCATATTCATTTTTCCTAAAAGTGTCACTGAGCAAATTTCCAGGATGTTCTTCTTTTAATGGAAGCACAGCCATTGCTCAGATTGTGGCACTGCTGGCTTTTCCCATCCTCACTGCAGACTGCACTTACGGGTCTGGTATTGTGCATGTGAACAGCCCCAGCAAATCAGCATCATTCCTCTTATGTTCGTGGAGTGCAGGGTGTCAGCCATGCATCCAGGGTACTCCTGGAGTGAGGGAACATTCCCTTATCAACAGTCACCTGGAACCACATTTTTAGGAGAACTGTGGCTGCACCCCCACGAGTGTGAGGCAGTGCAGGAGGGGCAGTCGGACCCTGCACTGGAATCACGGTCCCAGTGCGAGGTCTCACATCACCAGTTCTCGTCATTTAACCCCCAAACAGCTGCCCAGGGGTAATAACTCCCCACTCCCTCAGCCCGAGGCTGTGTTTAAACCCATGACCTGGAGGTGGAAGGGCTGTATCCTATTCCAGTCCACTCAGACATCCATCCTCGGTGGGATGTGTCTATAAATTAATGTAGCACTGGGTTAATATTGCAGACGAAAACCTACATTAAAAGAACATTATTAGGGTTGCAAAGTCAAGCCTGTGAAAGTTAAGAAATTGAGAATTAAGGTTGCCTCTTCAACCTTAATTTGCCCCCTTCTGTGTACGCACTGTGAAACAGCCTTTAATTACATGATCACATTCTCCTCTGCCCGAGGCAGACACCTGGCACAGAAAATTCCAGCCCAAATGGTTTGAAGTTGGGCAAAGCTATAGTCAGTTGAAAAAGAGGGTCTTGTAAGAAGTGTGTAGCAACTTTAACAAAAGGCTGCAGTTTGTGTTGATTTCCATTTATTTTGCTGCATTCAAAATTTGTTTAACTTAAAATATTCTGCAGGTAAAATCCATCTGCGTGGAAGACCCAGGAGGGCTGTGTGCACCTCAAATTGCTTTGCACAATAAGGATCTTTTTAACAAAAATCATCCATTGTTTGGACATACAGTGCCAAAAAGATGAAACTGAAATGGGAATCCTACTGGTTTAGGTGTTATATATATAAAAATATAAAAAAATATAAATATAAAACCCCCAAAGATGAAAAATAATCTCTGCAGGGAACAACCAAGTCCGTCAGTCAAGAAAGTTGAATATTAAAAGGAGAAACTTAAATTCATTTTCCTGCTCTGTTCAAGTCCAGCAGAGGGTTTTTTCAACCCAAGCTCTCTTTGCACCTCAGAGCTGTTGAGAAATTGTGTCTTGCAGATGAGCAATGCATGACACTTTATAGTTCATACAAAGTATGTTCCAATGTATAGAGATTTCAGGCACAGGTGGGTCGTCCTTGCCCTTAAAAAGTAGAAGGCATGGTTATTTCTCAACACTAATGGCTAGTTTATAATTGGCTGGAGTGCTGGCACAGTGCTCCAGGTTCAGTTTGGGGTTTGGGCAGGAAGGGGCTCCACCTGGGCTCCAGAGCATGTTCTGTTTATCACATGGGTGCAGGGGCTGCTCTCCCAGTTAAGTGAGGAACTGGAAGAAGTTTGGCAAGGAGGGGTGTTGTATTGCACAAGTGTGGTTAGGTTATTGATATGTTATTGATGGGTTTTGCACTGGGATTGCTGTGTTGTACAAGTCTGGGCTCGTCTCTCGCCCGAGGTGGTGTTGTAACCCCTGACACCAAACACCTTCACCTGGACCCTGCCTCTTCTCCCCATGTAAGCTGTACGCTATTGGTGACGGGCTTTGCCCCCTCCCCTTCCTCCCTGGGGGGTCAAAAGGAGCCCTCAGGAAGCCCCCGACCTCTTCACCTCCTGGATTTCGAAGGAATAAAGATCTAAGAACGCTATCCCGAGGAGAAGAGCGCCTTCTTTGTTTTACCTAGGTTGTCCCGACACGTGTTGCTCCCGTGGGTCCTGAGCCAGCCCTAGGACCCCTCGGACCTCCACTGTGTCAGAGGGGCTGACTCTGACCGAGGTTTCAGACTGCAGCCAGCTAGAAATGTGCTTCCCTGTGCCCCTCCTTCAGCCCCAGGGCTGTGCCAGCAGCTGAGCTGTAGTGATGGAGCTCATTCTTTGTTGCCTGAGTGTTTGTCGTTGAGGGAGATTTTGGGATGACCAGCACACACAACATTCTGGTCCCGGGGAAATGGAAATCCAGGATCCCTAGCAACTCTGATAGTTCTCAGCATCCCATTGTAAGCTCAGGAACCAGTAAGGAGTCTGCAAACCTGTTTATTTGGGCAGCCAGATGAACTGGTGAAATTTTGTAATATTGGATGTTAGTGTGGAGGAAACCTTTTCTAACAGCTGGCATTGCCCTGAGGTTCTGTGGCACACCACAGCCCAGACCATCCCAAGCACCTCCTTCAAATCTCTAACACCCGTAAGCTACAAATTACTTAACCCAAGGTCATGTTGACAATTAGTGTAAAATCAGAAATAATCACTTGGTTTCTTGTCTTCTACACCCCGCTAATCTTCACTGCTTTGGCTGTGCTGTCTCTACTCAACATATTGTCTTTGGATTTTACAGTTCTTAGTGATCATCATTCCATTTATTTTATACAAATAATACTTTTCTTCCTGTTCTGTTTCTATGATCCTTGTTAAAGCTGATTTTCTTGTAAACTACTTGTGTTCTGACTTCAGCACAAAATGCCATAGCTAAGTTTAGCTCTAACCTTCAAACTTCAGACCTTCAGACATCGGAGATGAGCCAACCATATGTAAGTCTTGTCTGTGTGTTTTTAAAAGTGGTAAAGAAAACGAAAAACAAGCACTGTCCTTCCAAGGGAACTGGCAAGCTGCCACCTTAATTTCTCCAGAAGAGCTCAGGTCAGGACAAGTCAATCAAAATCACTTTTCTTGGACAGGAGCTCAGGTACAGCAGTAGAAAATCCCTTTCAGTGGAGGTCTGGAACATTAATCAGGAGCTGCAGAGTGCTCGTTTGTAGGACTTTGGGGACCAAGGAAAGTTGATGGTGTTTCTGCATGGAGAGTTTTGGTTATGTTTCCCTCATGCAGTCCAGACAGGATCTTAAGAGAGGAGCCTCATGTGTTGTTGGGGTTTTTTTCACATCACTGTAGGTTGTGCTTCACCACACTGAAAGATTCTTTTGGCACTTTCCTGAGGTGGACACAAAGAACTGTGCAGAAACTCTGTAATCCCCTAGAAACCATTGACTCTGTAATTACATGCTATGTACAGTTCAATGTAAATATGTGGGTAATACAAGCAATTTGTATTTTCTCAACTACATTATTAAATCTTAAAATTGCAAACTACATGGAAATTAGGTTGAGAATAAAATGGGTAACTTCACATACTGTATTATTGCAGCATATTATCTCTAGAAGTCTGTCATTACTTTGGAGTTCCGTGCTATTTTTCAGATAATAACCAAGTGCTGAGAGTTTGTGGCCTTGTCCAGCTCCGAGCTGCACAGCCCAGCTGTTAATTTGTGTTTAGGAGGTGGAGAGTGTTCCCAATTCAGTCTTTAACTCTTTTTTACATAGGGAGGAAGATTTTTTTCATTCAAGCAAGCAACGTGACGGAGTGGTAACCATGGCTGGTTTCCATTTATTGCAAATATATGCAGTGCACTTGAAGGGAGGGTTGTGTCTCTGCCAAGTGTAAAACCAGGCTGCATGTTTCATTTGCTCTTGCCTGGGGGCTCTCCCAGGTCCATGTCAGGTGTTACTTCACCAGTGACACCCTCTGACTCCACAGGGCCATGCTGTGCTCAGAGGCTTTGCTGGAAGGGCACAGCCAGGCATTCTGATACATTTTGAGACTTGGTTCAATTGTCCCTGACTCCCAGGCTGGGCAGCTCATTTATGTTGTGTACTCTGACTGCTCTGGGGGGTCTGCTGGTACTTGAAACTCTCCCTCCTACGCTTTTCTCTCTCCTTGGTGTCTTTGCCCTGCAGAGAGTGGCATTAAGGTTAGGTTATTTATTGACCCAGTATGAATATGTAAATCTGTGTACCCCTCTTAGTCTAACCCTCTGTGCTCCAAACCATTTTTTTTTTGTTTTGAAAATTTGAATGAAAGATTCTGAATGAGACTTTTAGCTTAGAAACAGCTGCATTTATTTATTGGTTTTCACACAGAGCATACAGTCATGAGAGCTGGAAAAAGCCTCTGTTCTATGGTTCCATTCGTCTGTGTTTTACAACGTATATGTGCACTTTTTATGCCTGTTATCAAAGCCCAGCAGTTTGTTGTCTGTTCAGATGGAAAGGTTTGGTTTTCATAGTCAAACTGGTAATCAGGGCACCAGTCCAGGGGCATGTGATATACTGAGAGGGTGAAAGTAGCCATAAAATCTGATCTGAGTAACTGAGCTCCTCTCAGGAAGACAGAAAGATGCAAGGACGTGCTAAAGTGCTGCAAGATAGATAATGATGGTCACCCATCAGTCTCTGTACTCGCCAAAAGAAGTCACAGCTGTTGCTCTTCTTCACGAGGAATCTTGATTTATTTACACTCCTTTGCCTTTACACCTGTATCTTCTGGGGCTCCTAGGCTTTCCTGGTAGATTTATTAGCTGCTGTGGAGCAAGGAAGGAGACTTGCAGGGAGGGGGGAAATGGAGGAGAACAGAAAAGAAACAGAAGGAAGACAGAACAGTGGGAGGGAGAGGGAGGAAGAAGATAAGAGACAGATGAATGATGGCAAATGGAAGAGAAATGAGACAAGGAACATGATGGGGGAGAAGAGAGCTGGAAGGGAGCTTTTGAGAGAGCATGTAAAATAGAGGTCTGGTGGAGGATTTCCAGCAAAAGTCATGTAAATCAATGGTGAGTAAATTAATAGGGCGATTGTGCAAATGACACTCAGTCGTTTAAGCCAAGCGGAATAGATCCTGGATGATTTAGGGAGAGTGTAACCCACAGGGCACACCTTTCAATCTCCTGGAGATCTGAGCCAGTATGCTGACATGTCAGAAAGTGGAGCAGATGAACAGAATGAGGGACATTAAAAGGGAGGAGGTTGTGAGACAAACTCCAAACACAGAGCAGCATTAAACTCCAACACCAGAGCCACGTCTTAGACTAAAGGGAAAACTCCCTGGTGCTTCCAAGTCAGAAAATATTACTGTGGTTGTAGAGAAAGTCTCCTGGTATTACTTCAGTTGCTGATGTGATTGCTAACTTTTATCAGAAGAATGAATCAAAAATGCATCCTGCAATTCTTTAAATGTGTAATTTTGCAGGAAAAGCTGTTTCCTGTCGTTGCCAGTACAAACATTTCTGCCGCCTGCCGTCACTAAACGATGAATGTGGCTGAAGAGGGAATGCTGAAGGAGTCTGAAGCAGCCACCTGACCAGGGAGTGACAGCTCCTGGCTCTGCCCTCGCTGTGTCCCATTCTGTGCCACTTTTGGGGACCCGTACCCACGTGTGCACCAAAGACAGGACACAATCAGAACGTGCTGTTGTGTCTCTCTGGTATTACAGCTGTGCCTGCTGCCCCTGGGTGTTGATGAAATTCCAGGAGTTACAGAGGAACCCTGTTTCTCCAGGATTTATTTAGTGTCCAGGTCAGTTAATGTGCTTTGACCCACCTGTTTGAGACTGTCTGCAAATCTTCCCCAGCCCTGAAAATGGATTCTTGAGCTCTAGCTCTGAAATGGAGCAGGCCATTAAATCCTGTGCCTTTTAAATGCAGTGGTTACTGATGGTTGTGAAGGATCACAATTAACCAACTGTTTAAATTAATTAATTTCTGACAGTCATTCTGCCCTATTGGTTTTTGAAAGCATTGGATGTAGTGCCAGTGGCCCAGTTGATAAAATGTTTTCTTTCACTCTGACTCCTGTAATTTCAGCTCTTTCCCAAAGTCTTAAGAAAAATAAGTGGTTTTTTAAGACTTTTTGTTTGATTTCACCATCTTCCCTCTCTTCTCCTTGAAAGTGAAGTCTGAACTCGATTTTCATTTTAGTCAGTAGAAAGTTCAATGCAACCCAGCCATCTTGTTAAGGATAAATATTTTTCTAAAGGAAACAAAAGAAGTGATGAAAGATGAGGTGGAAAGGGAAACCTTAGTGCTGATGGGGGACAGCTGGATTTTGTCAGTGATGGTAGTTCCTTCCTCCTTGGCCTGCTGCTCTTTCTCAGAGAAAAGCAACATTTTTATCTAAAACTGATACTGATAAAATAGCTTTTAACTTGACAGCATCCTTTTCACAGCCTTAAAATTCCTTCCTGAAATTCAGGTTGGTCTGAAATACTGCCTTGGAAACCTTGGGATGCAAGTATGAGGCTGTCTTCTTCTGGAGAGTTCTCACCAGCTTGGGGAGAACCAGAGCCCAATGGGGACGTTCCCTAGAGCTTGGAATTGTTTTTGTGTTTCCGTAGCAAAGAGTTTCCAAGCTGTGGTGTTTCTCCATGTCACACTGCAGGGACTTCATCTCACCTGACGTAGATGTGGCTTGTGACTGACTGAGAACTTTAAAGCCCCTCACTGTGTTCAAGAAAAGTCTCATTTATTAAATAAATACAGAATTTTATTTGTTTTTCAGAATCAGGCTTCAAACAGGTATCATTTACAAATGTCTGTTTATTTATAATTGAAGTTGTGTTTTATAACTGATTTCTGACATAACTGCTGTAACACTTTAGTGATGTCTAGCAAAGGTATGAAGGTTAATTAATAAAGAGTTGCGGACTTCATGGGGATTATTTTTGAGTTATCTTGTAGAATTCCACCCCTAAGTTGCAGCTCTCGAAAATGCTGTAGAATGATTTATGTTTATATGAAGTGTTCAGTTCTTGTGTGATCTCCTGCACTATGCAATCATGAAAATCCTGGTTTTCACTCAGTTTCTGGGTACTTTTTCTTCCTTCAGTGTTCAGGTCATGCCTTGCTTAGTTAAAAACTAATTTAAGCAGACTCCTAATATAAAACCTAAGAGTAAAATATCACCTTCCAAAAGATAATTAACTTCTCTAGAGTTGGGCCCCTCTCTGAGCAGGAGCTGTGTAAGACAGACCTTATCAGGCTGCCAGGCCTCCTAACAGATATGGCTTTTTCCTTTGGATAGATATTTTAAAGTATTGTTCATTCTAAGGAAAATAAACAAATGTTCTGTCAGTGCTCTAAGCTACCTGAAAATAGGATTTACAGTTCTATATAATTGCATTTTCTTTGTGTTCGCATAGAAGTCATAGCATAGCTGGAAGATGATGGCAATTATAATTTATTATGCTGTAATTGTTACCTAAATGTTTTTGAATAAGCAAAAATCACATCTGTTTAGGAATAAGTTGCACAGCAAGAGAATTCCCTTTGAAATGAATGCTGTGTTCTCAAATTCTGTAACTGTACACATAAAACAACATATTTATTTCCCCACTGAGTCCATTACATTCCCAAGTCAAACTGCATCCTCTCTTCCCTTCCCATATTAAACCCTTTGATTTAATGGAGGTTTTAACTACTGGTTCTTTAGGGAATTTTCAGTAGGCTTTGCACAGATTAGGTTATTGGAAAGTATAGTTATTTTCTTGTAAAGTGGCAGTTCTGTGTCAAAATTGATTTTCTCTGGTGCTGCAGTAGTAAAACAGATAAGCTTCTGCTTTGCATCCAAAATACACCGATGTTCCTGCCATGATGTTTTCCTTCTGCCTCCTAACCCAGCTCTCCTACAGCCTGGCTTTGAAATGAATAGGACACGACGCTGTGCTGCTCAGAGCGCCTTTGGATCAGTCAGTAATGAATCTCCTTCCTTGTACTAATGTACATTTACCAGTGATGGCCAGTTGTTCAGAAGGTAAAAAAGTCCATGCTGGGAGTTGCAGAGCCCTCAGCTGAGGGGCTGGGGACTTTGTTGGCTTCTTAGAGCAGATGGAGCTGTGGATATTCAGCACCTGGCAGGAAGTCAGTCCCATGGAGGGTTTCCCATACTGTGAAACGTTGTAGAAGGTGTAGACAGGAAAAAAAAGTGAATAAGCATCAAGTCCATCAGTATGTCCTCCGTGTGAGCAGCATGGAGAGGTTCTGGCCCTGGATGTCTTGGCCAGCTTTGAGCACTAGGATGGGTCTCTGTCACTTTGTCTGTCACTTGTTCATTCCTTTGCAGGTTGGGCTCCTGAAAGAGGGAGAGAGCTTGTACATTAAACTTGAACAAAATGTGTTGGCACACATTAACTGAGTCAGCCTGGTACTTCTGGAGCTTCAGTAGGGCTGGTCCAGATTTAGTAGGATTCACGGATTCGGGGAATCCCCGGATTTTCAGAGTTTTTCAGACTTCCTTTAGTGTAAGTTTTCGGTCAGTCCCTCATTTATGCAGTAAGGGTTTGTCCATCTGTATTGCTCACACTGTGAATGGCGTTGTTGTTGCAGGCTCTCGAGAGATTAATGTATTTACAGACTTGTATGAGCCACTGCACCAATCAATGGTAACAGCCTTTGACAGAGACATAAAGGATCTATTAAATTAGACCTAAGTTCCTATTAAATTACTGCGCATAAAAAGCTGGACTCACCTTATCTGCAGCAGAAATGAATGCTGCTATTAAAGCCTTTAAAGGAAGTTTCCAAGAACAGCCAGTCCAGCAAAGCAGTGGGATAATGAGGAGGAAACAGGGATCTGTTGACACCTGCACTGCCTGCACTGAGGCCGTGGAGGGAGCGGAAGGTTTCTACATTGCAGACATGAAGGCATTCCCCTCCCCTTCAATCAGCTCCCCCCACGCACACTTCTCTTTACTAATTAGATTAGAGACAAATAAAATTAAACTATTAAGGCAATTAAGAAATTCTTAACATTTGATCAGTTAGTTGAATGCAAATCTGTCCTCCATCTCTCTGCTGAAGGGCTGATTGCACACAGTGTTATGTCCTCGAGCACAGGCTGGTTTCTGGTTAAGGGAGGCAGTAAAATCAGGGAACATGCAGTGGTTTGGGTTGGGATGGACATTTAAATATCATCCAGTCCAACCCCCCTACCATGGGCAGGGACATCTTCCACTAGATCAGGTCTCTCAGAGCCCCATCCAGCCTGACCTTGAATGTTTCCAGGGATGGGGCATCCACCACCTCTCTGGGCAACCTGTGCCAGGACCTCACCACCTGCATTGAGAATAATTTCTTCCTTAGCATGCTCCGAATACTTGAGTTCAAATAAAGTAGCCAGATCTGTTTTCTCCCTGTGTTGCTTCTCTCCCCCATGCTATTCACATGTAATTGCTGCTTTTTGGCCACTGCAGATTCTCATTTATCTACTGTCTCACATTCCTCTTGTGTCCACAGTTAGACAAGCTATGTCAACTTCACTTCCAGGACTGGTCACGTGTTCAACACCCTCATGAATTTGTGATAAATCAAACAAATGCCTGCTGAGTTCACAAAGAACTGTCCCCAAATAGTGAATGAAGGACTTGAATCAATAGGGTTTTATGATTGTATCTCTTTTGGAGGGACGAGAAGGACAGGAGATGGCAGACAGCTTGGATAGGTTGTACACACAATTTATGATCTCCTGTCAATAAAACATGCATCATAGTGCATCTCAGTTGTTTCGGTCTTAGTGTTTGATTTACATTGTTGTGGCCAAAACCAAGTTAAGGCACCTCATTTCTGGGCCCTGCCTACAAACCCCTGGTTCATCTCGGCTGAATTTGTCACTGCAAAGTTCCCAGAGCTGAGTGGAGTCTCTGGCTCTCTGATGGTACATTCAGTTAACCGGGAAAAAGTTACTATTTTATTGTTTTGAGCCAACCAAACCATCCTTAGGAAGGCAAGACAAGCTCTCAGCACACCCAGGGTGATGTTGCAGTAGCTTGTTCTGGGACCCAAACCTTGACACTGTGCAATTGTGTATCTGTACCTTCTGCTGCCAATGCTAAGTGGTCCATGTATGAGCAAATCTGTTTCCTGCTTATCAAATCTGGCTTTAAGAGGCAATAATGCTGTTAATGCTGTTAGTATTTACTTCATGTTCTAATCGAATGCTGCTACTCGTGCTCCTAGAAAAGTTCAAGTGCCCTTAAAAAGTAGAAGCTTTACTTAATAGGAAATAAAATCGAGCACTTGATATTAGTGGTCTTCTAATTAAAGGCAGAGCAAGCTTGCCTCAGTATCTCCATCTCAGTATGCATCTTTCTGGGTGCATAAAAAGTGGGTTGACTGAAATGAGTACGGGCAGGACTGCGAGTCCTTTAAAAGCCTTTATTAAAAGTGATCAGCTTGGGTTGGGTGCCCGGCAGGCTGTGCACACCTCCGCTGCTCCCGGCTTCGACGTGGGGGAGGAGGAATTCGGCCTCGCCACTCAAAGTGATAAAGCCGGGCCTGCTCTCCTCACAAGGGAGTGGCCAGGAAGGCAATTTCAACTCTTCATCGGAGGGGGGGGTGCTCTCAGTCAACCCTTTTATTGTTTGTGGTGACCAAAAAGGAAACCCAAAAGCTGGCCAGGTGGTAGTTCTCCTTCTAACTGATCGTGTAATCAGGTTGATTTTTCTTAAAAAGTTCGTTGGCTCGTTTTTAACTTACTTTTTCTAGGGGTTTGTTGGTTCTCCCAAGAGTCCTTTAGGCTTTCGTTTGCATATCAGGTTTTTCTGTTTTTTTCTTCTCTCTGGTACCTTCAGACAGGCCTTGCGCGGGGCGGGGGGGCAGCCAGGCAACAGGGGAAAGGGTAGGGAGGCCATAAATTCCTCACATTAACATATGTTGATAAGGAGTAGCTTACAGGAGTGGGGTTTTTTTACAACAACAGCAGTAACTGTTAATAAAGGACGAAATATAACATTCAGGTAACGAATAATAAACTACAATGAAGTATAAAATGAATGGGCAATTGTTAAATTGATAATCTGGTCTCTTATTTATAACATTGACCGTTGAAGCTTTAGTGACATTTCGAAGGTAAAACAGCGTGAGTTCCCCTCAGTGCTGGCACTTTGGATGGGTTTATCCCAGCAATTGGCAGAGTTTTGTTCTTCCAGCTCTCCTAAAGGGCAGCACTGGGCCATGCCCGGAGTGAGTGCAGCCAGCAGTGCTGCCCTGAGGTTTCGGGCTGTGGCTCTGCCCAGGTGCATTCTGCAGGACTGTCTAGACAGTGTGTGAGGGGCAGGCTGCTGACCTGTGCCACCTTGGGGCTGCTGACAGCCCCGGCGGGGTGTGTGCTGCCAGGGGTGTCACACCCGTACTCTCCACACATAAACAAGTGGTGGAATTTCATTAATTCATAAATCAATACAAGCCATTAGGAGAAACTGTCTTGTTAACTGCTGTCTTGGATACTAATTGGCAGCTTCTTTTAAACATCAGCCAGCTGCTCCCGAGGATAAAGCCCTGTGGTGCTGGGTGTCAGGAATGCAGGCAGCCCCCGGGAATGAACTAACCTGACACCCCTTAGCGTGGTCATTCTGGAAAGGGGAACACAAGGTAGAGGGGACAAGGCAGTTAATATTAGAACAAAAAGAGTTCTGTAATTGTAGTTTACCTAAATCCACAATATGTGTTTACTAAACTATATGTGGGGAAGAAAAGCTTGGGGATAGATGTATAGATATTTAGATGTAGGTATGAACACACACACACTGTGTGTGCACATCAAATATTGAGGGCAGAGAGCAAATTAAGTTTGAACCCATAAAATAAGAGACCGGAGGAGGAGATGGAAAACAGAAATGGGTAAGAAATATGCCATCACATTCCCCTGTGATGCTGGGACTACAGGTGACTGAGTGGATGGTGATATCCGTGGGGATATTCTTCCCCTTGCCTGGGCCCTCTGTAGGTGGGAGGCCTGGTAAAGCTGACAGTGGGACAACCAACCCACCCTCAGTGACCTCCAGGCCTGTCAGCCCGTAGGTGATGGGTGCTCTGCAAGGTCAAGCATTTTATACCATCAGAAATAACCTGGACATGTGATGCACATCTCTCCACAAAGAAAGAACACAGTCACCAGAATTTCTTTTGTGTGGAAGTAGAATACAGAAATTTTACATAATCTAAGATATGCTGGAGATGTTGCACATGGAGTCAAAGCCTGCCATGGTTTCTATCTGCAAGCAGTGGAGCTCATGGTGTTTGCAGTCCCTGTACAGTCATCTGAAGACAGGACGTATCAAAACCTGGTTTGCCGATGTCTTTCTCCTGCCTTTTTTTCCCTAATGCAGTCTAGTTTTGTACTTCAAGTAAAATTACAATTACACAAATAATTCAGAATCATGTCCAAAGAAATTGACAAAAATTTTTCACTATTTTGATTCTTGCTGTTTTTATCTTTTAAGTGCTGTTGTTGAAGAGTTAACATTTGCCATATTTCAGCTTGTTATGTTGATTGCACAGGTACTGCCAGATTTCTGTGAAATATTCTTATCACAGGAAAGAGCAACAGTGATAACACTTCCCACTGAGTGCTGTGGGTGAAAGTTAACCAGTGAACTGGATGAAAGTTATTCCAAGTTAACATCATGAACTAATTCAGTCTAACTCTTCCTTGCACTCGTGTGCAAATTAAGTATTCTGTATAGGCTGATTCTTCTCCTTTGGCCACCCACCTGGCATCACTTGATGGCATTTCCATAGGAAAACTGCCCGGGGTGGTTGGTGGTGGAGCTGGAGAGGTTTTTGCAGGGATTCAGCTGAGACCTCCACAACCAAATCATTGCTGTGGTCTTGCCCAGGACTCTGAACAGAAATAGAGAGCAATCTCTAACAGATCCTCCAAGCCAGCATGTTTGTTGATTTTCCACCACTGGACTGAAGCAGTTGCTTCTTTTTGAAAAATGCTGGTATTTATGAATGCCACTCTCTGTGTGCTTCTGGTCACTTAATTCCTTGTTGGTCCTCTCCTGAAATATTTGTGTCAGTGGTGAACCTCAGCCCCCTGGGACTCCTTACCCGGCGCTTTCCTGGGGCTGTAAGTGTTATTAATCAGCTTGGGCACTTCTTCACTTCCAGTTTCTTTGTAGAATTGGTTCCGTGGGGTTTGCTGGGGTTTGTTGACTCTTCCTCACCTCTACATTGGATAAAATTTTTTGTCCCAGAAGAACCTCCTGCCGCTCCGATTGCCGCTCTTCCCACTGCCACGTGCTCGCAGTTGTGCTCAAGGCTCGGACCCCCTTCAAGCCTCTCCCTCCCCCCTTTTTTTGAATTACTAGCGGGTGACAAATAGCTACTGCTTTCCACTCCATTTCGCCAGGCACAGCTTCTTTCCTGTCCTCATGAGGTTTCTGACCTTTCAGTCGATGCCTTTTGCAGCCCCCCGGGGGCCTCGGGGGAGCTGTAATGGACTCACGTTAATTGCCTGTTGAAGGACAGAAGCAGTTCCTAGCGGGATGATTGGTGGTCCCCCTGTGAGTACAGCTGTCCTGGTCAGTGAAAAGATTGATCTGACACACACAAACATTCCGGCTCGGTGCTCAGTGTGTCTCCCAGAGCTCGCAATAATCGCGGCTCGGGCTGTTTGCTGGGGAGGGGCGAGGGACGATCCATCCCAATAATCCCCCGGGGGCTGCCAGCAGTTTAGACAGAAGATACCCCACAGACTGCGGGATAATCCAAAGATTTATAAAGTCAGTCTTATGGGTTGGTGTTCTTTCTTTTTTATTGCTCTCAGTGGAAGCAAACCTTCCATTCTGGCTTAAACATGTTTTAATGTGGTTTAAAATGCTGGTGGTGCACTTTTAGAAGTGTACATACATGCATTCAGAAAAAAAATCTCCCATGTGTGCCGAAGTCCAAACACATCTTTAAAAATTAAGAAAGCAGAGGCATTCTTCTTATGCTTCTTGCCTCTGTTTTGTGCAGCTGGATAAACCATTATGTTCTCATTAGAGCTGAGTATGGGTCAGTTTGCAGAGCTCTGTGCAAATATTATTTTTTTCCCCACTTTTGCTTTGTATACATTTAACCTGTGTTGGGCTTCAAGCTCCAAATCTGAAAGGGAAACTCAGCCAAAGTCAGCAAATGTGCTTTGATAGCTGAGGTCAAAAAGTTTGCACTGTTATCAGCCTGTGCATGTTTTCTATCTGAAAATATTAATCAGGTCAAATCTGCGTGTTCCTTGGCACGTGTTCAACAAAAGACATTTTCAACCTATCCCATGTTTCATCATTTGAAGCCAAGGTTTTGCAGAGATCTGGTCACAACACAAATAAGCTTCTCCTGAAGTAAATCCCCAGTAAAGTTTAAAAGGATTGACTTAACTGCTGCTTAAAAAGATTCTATTCTTAGGTGCTTCATCCTCTCAGCTCCACGCTTCACATTTAACTGAAATGAGATGGTGCTGAATTAAATCCCTGCATCCAGCCACAGATGACACTGAGGTGTACAAAATCAGGTACAGGATCTCAATTTTTTAGACCACACTTTTCTTCATTAAGGCTTGAATGGAAGCCTCGGGACTAAATGTTTCATGTCCCTGGAATTCAAGGTCCCCAAACAGCAGGGTTGTACCATGCGTGCTAGCTGTTTGTTAAGTGTTAAAAATCCCACACAGAAATAAACTATTTCTCACAATCAGGCTAAAATTTATTTGTGACAAAACCTAGCAACTATTTACCTCTTTCATTTTACTAAATGTTCGGCTTCTCTGAAGGGTGGACTGGGCAATGAAGTTAGAAAGCAGCAGTAAGAGAATTCCAAAGATGACAAGACATGGTAAGGGTGAGGCAGGTTGCCGTGTTTTGAGGTTCTAGAGGCATCCATCCACACAGCAGAGAATAGTCTTTCTTCAGGAAGTTGTTGTATTGCAGGTGTCAATCAAAACTGTGCGTTTCTGTTCAGAACATTCTGCTCCAGCAATGCATTATTTACAAGTGGAGGAAGCTTAGAGAACAGCCTCCCCCGGCAGGATAAGCTTTGCTGAGAGTTTCCTGGCCTTGCTGCTACAGGTGCCCTTTTTAGCTGGTGTTTTAGTCCTGCATTTTGTATTTCATAAAGGTATGCATATGATCTCAGGCTAAGTTCAGGGTCTGAGATGGCAGTGTTAGGGCTTTTTAAGCCACTTAAGTATTTTTAGGCTGAAGAAGAGTTTATCTTTTTCTAGTTCGGCCCCAAACGCTTCCCAGCCAGAACAAGTAAAAGGAATGCTTGAAACAACATGAGAAATAAGATGGGAAGAAGCATCTCTGTTTGCAAGCTGTGGAGCATTGTCCAGAAAGGAAAGATGGAGTGGCTGGAAAGCAGCCAAGAATCCAAACAAAACCATCTTCAGAGGTCCAGAATAGCTCCAGTGTCCTTGGATTTTAGACAGATTCTACTATAGGAATGAAGCCTCCTTGTCTCCTCTGTTTGTCATTGTGGATGGTTTTTAACAAAAGGATTAAACAAAAATTTAGACCCTGTTGCCACTTCCACTGGAGTGTTGTCAGTGGGCTGAGGAAGCTGTTACAGTCACACCATGGCATCAGAGAAGTCTAAAGTGTAGAAAACTCACAGACATCCACCATGCTGAAGCAGGTAAATATGACCCAAATATAACATGAAATACGTGACTAGATGAGAAATTGGATGTCTCAGGGAGTTGAATTTCTGTTACCTTAAAAAAATGTTTATAGCCTTTATAAGATCTTGAAAAATAATATTTCAAATAGAAGAAAAGATTTTGTCTGTGCTCTGAATGTAATGGGGAAAATGGCATTTCAGCCAGCTCTTTGAACTACTCAGTATTATACAGCAGTGATGGAAAATACTGTGACACCTTTAACATTCTGAAAACACGTGAGACAAGGTGTACAGGAGCTGTAAAATGGAATCTAGATTTGAGGGTACGAGTATAGTGGAGTAAAAGCTGAAAAAAAAGCTGAAAAAGCAGTCAGGAATGCATTCAGCCTTTGACAACAGTGTTGGCCAGACTGCTTACGTAGGGAAACAAGTGGAATTAAAAGCTGCTTTTCTGGAAGGATGTGATTCTGGTGCCACTGCCCTGCATGGGCCTTTCATTGCTGGCAGCAGTGTGGAGGTCTTGCCTGGGGAGAAGGTATTTCCCAAAAAGTGATTTGTTGGTGGGAAGGTCCCTCTGGTAGCCTGGGGCAGTGAGGCAGATGCACAGGAAAGGTCCATCCCCTCTGAGGCCGGCTGCACGAGCTGACCTCACTTCAGCTTCTGTTTTTGCCTCAGCCTCTTCCTTTCCCTCTTTCCCTTTTATCCTGCCCATACTAGTTTTTCTTCCAGAAGCTTCTCTCTCTTGAGTGTCTTGGTCCAACAACAAGCCAGCAATGTAAAGTTCATTAACAAAATCTTAAGCAACTACAAAGGCTTGTAGATCTTGACTATTTGTCTTTAAATAGTATTTTATATGTCTACATTCAGTAGATTTCCAACACTGTAAAATCCTGCAGTCTGTTTCCTTTCAGGGGAATTCTTGCTTTCTAGGAGAGATCTTATCAGTGCCTTTACTTTTGTCATGTTACTGTATGCCTGAGGTACAAATATAGAAACCAAACATGGCAGGCATCATAATATTTAGGGGTTCATTTTTAACTTGGTGTAGGAGAATCAATTTGGCTTCAAGCCCCCTGGTTCTCAGTTTAATGGGAGTTTTAAAAGTGATCTTTCACTGCAAATGGACACTCTTTATAAACAAGTGATTTTGTGTTAAAAGTAGATGACTATTGGAGTATAGGAAACATGTGAGGGATCTGTACCAAAGTGAGACCCCTCACTGGAGGGATGTTACCCAGCAGCTGGGATAAAGCAAAAATTCATTTCACTGGATTAGGTTGACATATGAAGAATTCACAGGGACTTGAACCAGGGTTTGTTCAGCTCACTGGAAAGACTTACAAAGGCTGGAGTGGGCCCTGGATCAGATTCCAAAGAGTCTGGGATTACAGGGTGACCTCAGAAGGCAGTAACAATCAGGAGAGTGGTTGTTACTCAGTCCCTGCCTGGTGGCTGTGGTTGCACTAGAGCTTGGTTTGGGTTTGACAATGAGTTTGAACTGTGTTGCCCCAGCCACATCTCGTTTGGTGACTGGCAAGATGACATATTCCTCTGCCTGTTTCAGTTCTTATGATCAGGATTTGGCCCAGTGGGTTTGGAAATAGGTGTGTAATTAATATTGCCAGGGAATTTGGAGGGGTGACATGGGAGGTCAGTAGCTATGGGAAGAAAATGTCTGTCATCAGTCAGGGATTCTCTACTTAGCTGCTTTGAATGACACCAGGTATTTCTTCATTCCTGAAATTCCTGCCCTGAAAGTCTAATTCTGCAGCTGGTGTGGCAGCAGAGGGAATTGGCTGGCACTGCTAGGACCGACTAGTCCCAAGAACTATTGAGAGAGAAGGGTGTGGGGCACAGATGTTTTTCACTGGCAACCAAAAAAGTTTAATTTCACTATTACCTACATTGAGAAAAAGAAATGACAGAAAATCTGGTTTTATGACTGTAAAAAATGGAGTCATATTTTGCTTGTTTAGTGGAAAAAGCCCAGAAGTCCTGACCGAGCCATTCTCTGGAGGCTGGCTGCAGATCAGTATCAAAATTTAGCAGCTTGCATCCCTTTCCAGTTCCTTTTTTAACACATGAATGTGATTTTGCTCCTCGGCCAGCTGCAGCTCCAAGCACTGAAATTAAACTTAACATGTTTTACAAAATGAATGGAAGGCCAGACAAGAGCATCTTGTTTCCAAGGATCACATACCCCCTTTTCGGGATTACAGAAACTCTCGTTCTATTAGAATTTGGCAACACAGCTTGAACTGCACAAACACGATGTCTCGTTTGTTTGCCAGCTGGTGGGAGCCGTTCGGAGCCGCTTCTCCGCGTGCAGCTGGCTCTGGGAGGCGGCGGAGTCCCCACCAGGCCGCCACGGGCGCGTGGGCACGGCCGG
>WEIT01024720.1:202145-277805 GCA_013389985.1 Dryoscopus gambensis | reverse complement strand
GGCGCGTGGGCACGGCCGGGCCCGTGTCCCCGCCAGGGCCGCGGCATCAGCCCCGGAACGGCCTGGCACGCAGGCCTGGCCAGGGGCAGGGGGAATGGGAGCCAGCCGAGCCAGGCTGGGCCGCGTTTCTCTCGTCTGGTGACAAATTCTCTGCAGGAAATAGCGCGGCTGCCCATGCGTCGCTGGCTCTCTGCAGATGCCGCGCTAACGATCCCCTCAGCTCATTACTGTGTCGCTGCCAGCTCTGCGAAGGCCTTAGGAGGACACATTTCAGCCTTTGTGTTGTTCGTGGGTATTTCTCATCCATGACCTGTCACACAGTGTCCTTGCTAGAGTGCAAGCAGGTGACTCACAGATAGACTTAAAGATGTTGAACGCCACCTTGAAAGATGTTGCTGACTCTATGTAAAAATGCACATTTCTATAGCCACCTTGGGAGCTTCTTTCTGGAAATATTGCCATGAAACACCTGTGTGGATTTTTACGAATGTCATTGATGCAAATGTATTTTCAAATCATCAAATGGCTTCATTTGCAGCCTTTCTCTGGAGCTGAGAGTCAGATGTGCCATTCTTTCCCTGTAATAATGGATGATGGTGATGATCATGTAACATTTTGGCCAGAAATGCAGGATGATTTACACCTTGTGTCACCAGTTCTCTGCAGTCATTCTGGAAGCGCATAGGTGCAATACTGGCTTTTTTGTAAATGCTTTCAAAATACTTGCTAATTTTCAAATTAAGCTTGTCCAATGGCTGATGGGCAAGGGTTTGAAAGTAGCAAGTTCAAAGGTTGGTAACAAAGAGCTGGATGAAAAATGTCTCACTTTCTGTTAGAGAGTGGCTGTTACTCACTTGTTGTTGAGTCTACTTACAGTGTGTGCAAGAGGCTGTATAAACTGTTGAAAACATGAGGATGTCGGCCCATTTTTCACTCCTTGGTTTAAGAGATTCATGAAAAAGGCAGTGTGTATATATAGTTTCTCAGCATCAGTCTGAAGTTACAGAGTTCTTCATCTGTCTTGAATAAGGAAACTGCCAAGGATTCATCAGCGCTGCCTGTCCCTATTTCAGACCATAAATGCCAAGTTTATACACTAAATACTTGAGATATTTTCCTAATGGCTATCTTCAGACTCCATGAATACTTCTAACCTTTAATATGATAAAAATGGATTGGACAAAAATAGGTGTAGTTACTATGTGGCTGCTATTGGTAAATTATTGCATTGAAACCTAATTGAAAGGTTGGGTTAAGTGGGTCACTTAGAGCTATTTTGTAGAATTACATTCAGTCAGATATTAATGCCTTAACTGTAGTGACATCTTTCTTTCCTTTCTGACCTTCCTGACCGTCTGTGCTTCCCTAAAAATACTAGTCTTTTACTTCCGGGTTGTTGTCCAAGCTGTCAGGCTGAGGGACACGTTCTGAATCACATCAGTCATTTTCTGGTGTCCAGCACTGTACCCTGAGAGCTGCAGTAGTGCAGGTGCAGCCGTTTTGCCCCAGACCCCACCTCAACAACACGGTAAGTTGCTCAGAACCCAAATGATGAGCTGAAGGACGATGCTCTCCCTCTGTTTGCAAAGCACCCAGGGCAGCTATTGCCTCCTGCCAGTAAATCCCAGCCTCATCATCTCTCTGTGGGAAGGGCTCACTGGAACCCAGCCTGGGTTGCATTTTAATAGCAGATGGTTTCCCAATTACCATTCTGTTTGCATCGTCCCTGCTCCGCCTGGTGACGTTGCCCTTTTGTGGACAATGGGGTCACGGCTTGTCAGTGCTCTCGGGCTTCACCAGGGCTGTTGGGCTGAGGGGGTTTTGTGTTGTTTTGTTTTCCTTGTCATGCAAGAAGGCCGTGATATTTCTGTATCTGGCAGCGTGTCTGCATGAGACAAGGCAGAGTGAGCGAGGCTGATGTGTGAGTGACAGATCCCTGGGTGACGCCGCTGGGAAGCTCTTGATCTGACTGGTTTGAAGTTGAAAGCTCACTAGGTCACACTGAAAATGGTTGCCACTGGGCATTTCTTTCATCCTTGTTTATTTATTTTCCCTTCCCTTTCCTGAAGTTTTCCACTCAGAAAGGGGTTTTGCTGTTGTTCCTCATGCTCCTTGTGGCTGGTAGGATGGATTCTAACCTTTCACTACACCTAACTGCTGTTGTGTCTTCTACTTTTTGGTGTTCTGTCTGGTGGGCAGGGGAGCCTCATGCCTTTGAGCTTGGCACCTGTGCCAGGGACTAACCAGGTACAAAATGACCATTTTAAGCAGGCACCAGGTGTTTTTAAAGACATGGTCTGTTTATTATTTAGCAACCTGCTGTTCAGAGGTTCTGGCATTTGTCAGCCGGATCAAAACAGAGGGGCCAGGTGGTGATTCTGTGACATTTTTCTCTCCATACCTGCAGCATGTCCTTTACTAAACAGGCATAAAGAACATGGCATAAATTAACCTGAAAAGACGGGGTGGCATTAGAAGAACCTCTGATCCTCTTGTCAGCGCTCTGTTGGCAAAGCTAAAATAGCCACTCTGACAAGAGCCAGGAGAGGATTTCCTCCCCTGTGGATGTTGCCAACAATTTGTCACCTAGCACGAAGGTCGTCGCTGTGGTAGTGCACAGAGTCAAAGGCCAAGGCCCCGTGTTGTGCATCCTGTAAAAGGGTCGGAAAATCATCTGGCACAGAGGGGCATCAGGGAGCTGAAACTCATGCAGGGCGCTCTCAGGTAGGGTGGTGAAAATCCAGGCACTGGCAGTGTATTCGGGGGCTCACAGCAATTTGGGAAGGTTATTAATGGTGTATTGCAGGTATTGCATGGTCCATCTGCCTCCATATGGCCCTGGGTGCCCAGTGCACTTGGGGCTACCCATTCATTAGGACTGCCAGAATACCACTTCGGTTTTGTTCTGAGCTTTATCTGACAGCTTCCCTCCAGGGAGTAAAGGGGCCCCAATTCAGCTTTAGGTCACCTGATCTAATGAGTCACTAATTACTGCCAATTTCTCATTTTTACATTGAAACACATGAGAGCTGAGTATGAACAAATAACCTCAAACTGGTACGAGCAGGCCTCTGGCATTTAGCAGCAAAAGTTGTACTGTGGGCTTAGTTCAATCACTGATCTGTCAGATTGCTCAAGGCAGGGAAGGTAGGTCTCACTTTCAACTCATGATTGTACCTGGCAATAATTGGTTGTTCAAGTGACTGAAGTGAAGTGCAAATGTGAGACCTTTGCTCACTCCAGAAGGAAACACTGAGCCTTGCAGGCTTGTGCTCTCCATCCTACGTGGAAATGAGGAATCATGAACATTTCCTGCACACTGCACATCATCATTGTCCAGACGTGGTATTCCATTGTGGTTCTGCTTCTCAACCCTGAAAAACTGAAATTTTGGGCACAGTCTGCTAGGCCATCTCAGCTGAAGGTAGAGCTGGTGTCACCAGCCAAATATTGTGTGGGAAGCAGAACTGGGAGAGGAGACGCGTGAAGGTGCAGAAGTAGCAGGTTCAGGGTGCTATTGTCTTTCTCTGCTGTGAAAACTTTAGAAATTTAGCTACAAATGTCCTTGCATGCTTCATAAATCAGCAGTGCAAGTGGAACAGGAGTAACTCAAAAAGGAAACCAGCTCCCCCAGCCCTTCTCTAATTCATGGTCAGCTGTGAAGCAGAGGGGGTCATTCCAGTGGGATGTAGTCCTTGCTAATTTAGAAAAGTGTTTGAACCTGCCCTTTCAGGTTTGAAGTATCCAACTGAGCAGTTACTTAAAATGTCTCTCTGAACGGAAGGGATTGGAATGAATTCTCAGTGCAGATAAACCTGCAGTACAATTCAGGGTCATTTTTTGGAGGTGAAGATTTGGCTGGCTGGGCTTGGGCATGGGTGGCTGATTTAACTCCAGGGACACTTGCAATGTCTCTGGAGTAAATCCTTTGCTAAGCAGGCCATAACACACTGATGAGAGGGGAAGACAGCAACAAGAAACAGTTGTCAGGAATATCACAAATTTGTATTTCGTGGAACTAGGCACTGTGATGATTTGCTGCAGTTAATGAAAAACATTTCTGCTCAGTATATCCACCTGTCCCCCTTTGCTAAAAAAATAAAGAGTCAATCTAGAATGGGATCATTATGTTTAGTGGATGCACTTCACATCACTGAAAACAATTTCAGCTTCGTTAAATAACATGCAGCCTGGAGATTAAAGCTGTCTCCTGCTCAGCTGCAGAGACAAGCAGAGTCGTTGGTACAGAGATCACTTAGAGCTCCATTTTCCTTTCAGTAGTAACTTGATGTATCTTATTTTTTTTTTTCCTGTCTGTTTTTACATGCTACTAGGTTTTATTTATTTAAATCTCGGCCTCTTTTTGCTGACACAGCAAGGCATAACCAGAGATGTTTAGTAAAACTTAGATGAGCCCCTAAGTGGGCCACTTGTTCTATAAATCTTTAAATATTTCATGTTACTCCTTTAGAAATTGCTGTTGCCAGACTAACCCAATCTGCTTTGAAACGACTAGGGCATAAAATAACAGCTCTTTTAAAATTCTCCAGTGATACAGTTATTTGGTATATTTTTAGGGAATACCAGACCTTGTGGCCTCTAATGAAAGATCAGCTTTAAACATGAAGAAGTTTTGCTCCAGAAGGAGCCATTCTTTCCAGCCCTGGACACTGCTAGGATCATGTTGCTCTCCCAGGACATGGCTGGGGGAGCCTTCTGGCCCTTTGAAGTCAGTGGCAAAACTCCCACTGAATTATAATGGAACTGGGTTTTAACCTGAAGAAATAGAGTCTTTGTTGTCTTTTATCACCAAATACAGATATTCTCCCTGAATTAGCCTGGACTGGCCAGTCGTGGGAGAGATTGATGACTGTGCCTAGCAGCACGATCCTTGGAAGTAGGAAAAGGGGGTTGTGTCTTATGAGAGACCAGAACTTCAGGAAGACAAATTGGATTAGACTGTTTCCACAGAAACTCGGGAGAGCATCATGTGTGGGCTGTTAATGGAAACGCTGCTGCCTGTACACATCCTCCCCTCATGATAAATGTGACACAGCCCTTGTGCAAATGCAAGTTGTTAGTACATTAATAGGAACTGCTCCAGCACAATTAAAGCTGTGTTCATTAAGGAAGCCAAGCAGGAATGGTGCTGACCAAGCACGGAGTTGCTGGGAAGATGGGGATGTGTAGCCCCTCTTCCCTTCCCTGCTGTGTCCCACAGTCAGGCATCCATGGAATGGGGCTGTGGCTCTGTGGCTGCTCAGCTGCTCGTGTAAAGGTGTGAGCATCGGTGGTGTGAGACTGAACCTGCAGGGTGAGGGACAGGGAATGATATCTCATAATCCTGGCAAAGCAAAGCCAAAGTGATCATGTTCTCTGGCTGTGTTCTAGTTTCCACAAGAGCTTTGAAGCATATAGACATATTTCAGCCAAATTGCATAGTAAATAAGGACTCATTGAGTGTTAAAATTATCAGGAAACAGGCCTCTGTGTAAAGGATCTTAATGGTGCCCTACCTTAGGGGAAAACTGAACATGGACTGGCATCTTTTTAGACATGTCAAATTCAGGAGTCACAGCAGAAGAGAGGGACTGCACCCTGGTAACTTCTTAGAGCTTCATCTGGATCCCACAACTCCATCAGCTTCTCCACATGAATCCATAACACCAAGTTTTCACTACTTCTTTACTCAGAGAATGACTTTTGGAAAACGGCTTTGAATAAGACTAAACAGAAGCACAGCCAGCCAGCTGTGCCATTTCCACCAGGAGAAGGAGCAGAGAAAAGAGCTGAATGAGTGAGTTCCTGGATGAAGTTGTCTCTTAATGTTACGAGGTGTTTGGCACCAGTGGATTCAAAGGTGTTCCTGTTCCTGCCCTTCCCAGGCAGTTGTACCTCATGTAGGGATCTCAGTATACAAATATGTTTATGGGCTTGCACTGGAAGCCAGTTCATAGTACTTTTGTTTTTCAAAATCTGAAGGTTTATTCTTGTGGTTTGATTTTTTTTTTTCCTAATAAGGTGGGTCACTGTCCCATCCGATTTGGCACACGTGTTCCATGGAGGTGACCCTTGGAGATTAAATCACCAGGCCTCAGGAAGGCAGTGATTTAATAAGCTTACAGCTAAAAACATCAAGCTACAGCCCTAAGGAGGTTGGAAGCACCAGGAAAACAAAAGAAGGACACTAAACCAGTTTTCACAAATTTACTGCACATTGTTTTGTCTTGATTTTTACACGAGTGTGAGTGAATACAAAGAGTCCAAAAGGTCAGTCACAGATGGACCCAAAGCAATGTGCTCACCAGCACAGGATGGCCACACACTGAGTCCTCTCATTTAGGCCACAGCAAAGCTGTGTAGTCTTTGCATCTTTTTTCCCTGACTCTGAAAGCCAAAACAACTTCTGTTCATCTATTGCTCTCTGATTCTCTAAAACAATACTTTAAAGACTTGTTGCACATGCAGTTCCACCAGCTGTGATGTTGGGAAGCTGGGGTTTCTGCTGGGCCAGAGCAGTAATGACTCCTGAAGAAAAGCAGCTCATTCGTGTAACTGAAGCCAGCCTGCTCAGAGGGGCAGCAGCACGTTCCTGTACCGCATCTCAGGGATCTGGTGAGTTACATCGCCTTAGTGCTGGCACTGATGGCAAACTTAAACAGGGATGTTGATGATTGGTTTTAAATTGAGGGAATGGTGTTTGTTCCTCTGTGAAGGCAGAGGTCAGTCAGCTTGGGCACTGTAAGCAGTTTTCTCTAGATGGTATTCGCCTGCTTCCCAGGACAGGGCCTGCAGTTTGGGCAGCAGGGGCATCGAACCGTGGGATGTAGTGGCAGCAACGAATGGCAAGGACAGAATGATAAATCTAATTTCAATTTCAGAAAAGCAATTGTGATGGATGACTTTGTGGGCTCCTAGAGTACATCCTGGGCCTTCACCTCTGGAACTGCCTTGGAAAACAGAAAGAAATGCACTGTGGGTCTAAGCAGAGATGTGTAAGTGTGAAACCAGAGAGCAGCTTGGAGTAGTAGGTACCGACAGCTACAGCTGAACACTCCACTCAGCATATGCAGTAAACAGGAGGGGAAGACTCTGGGAGAAGTTACACACTGCTGTTAGTTACTTCTTCTCTGTGTGCCCCTCCATGCCCCTCTGAGCTGCCAGACTGCAATCAACACAAGCTCTCTGTGAAAGCACAGACATCCTCATCCATCCCCTTCCCCTGTTTGTCACCGCTGGAGCCCTCGTTTCCTCACACGCACTCCAATCCGCTTTACTGCTCCCTTGGTGTCCGTTTATTTTGCACTGAGTGATACAATATGATCCATTCTGGAAGCACTTCTTGCAAACAGTAAAATACATTTTCCCTGAAGCCAACATCTTGCTTCATATTTGCACCATAAAACACCAAGCAGAGCAGGGGAAAGTTCCAGGCAAACCAATTGGCTGGAGCTGCTCTCTGCATCTTCCTTTGTTTTTCTTTGGCTGATTCTGTTAAAATTTAAGGTGCTACACAAGAGTCCAGGGCTCAAATGACTGTTAGCTTTGTTTGATCATATATCTAATTTACTTTAACATGGGATCCTGGCATGCGTTTCTTTAAGAGACTGAATCAATTTTATGCTAAGTGATTTCTCCGAGCAGATTTTTTTTTATTGTCCCCTTTGCCTAAAGTAAATTAGAGTGATAGCTGGAGCAACCAGGGAATGAAAAGGAGTCAAGTCCTCAAGTCACATTAGCAGGCTTGTTGAGGCCTTTAAACAATCATCACCATCAAAGTACTCCATAATAACTGTAAAAAAGCTAATCACAGGTGGCAGTGGGCGTGAAATGTGTGGCTCTGTGCTCAATCCTTGGGATAATGGGGGTATTCATGGGATTTCTAGAAGGACTCCTTTGTGCAGCGAGTCATGTGCCTGCTGAGCTGAAAGGACTATTTTGCTCAATTTGTCTAAAAGCGCTGGCTTATGAGATAGCTGCAGGGGTTTCACGGCTCAGGTTGTTTTAACCCTTCCCACGCAGAGGGATTTTGGTCTAATTCCAGGACCTTGTCTGTGCTGGGAAATGTCTCCAATCTCAGGGAGTGGAGCACATTACTGATCAAGGACCAAGAATGTGCAAAGACCACCAACCTTGCTGGGCAAGACCTGGGGCTTTGGCTCTGCCTTGTCATGGATGCTCAGCTTGAGACACGCATTTTCCCTCCTTGGCAGCACTGGGAGCTCTGAGCCCTGTGAAGCACCTTGAAGTTGAGGTTCTCAGCCACCACTGAGATTTACTTCTCGAAGCCAGGAGTATTTAAGGCTTTCAGTTTGGGGGCATAGTCCTAGGGTACACCAAGCTTTTCTTAGGATCTTTTTCATTGCAAAAAAACTTCCAAACAGCCTCTTGGTGATCTCTAAAGAACCATCTCAAACCGTGGAAATGTTTTTTATTGAGTGAAACCTGCACAATCTAGAAATATTTTCCTTCCTCACTAGAAATAGTTAAAAGAATGCCTGAAAAAAGAAATCTGTTACCTAAGAGACTCTCAAAAGAGGAAAATATTTTTAACATTAGAAATCCTTTACTTTGAAATGGAAATAAATATTAATTACCTAAATGCACCAAATAGTTAACTACCATAATACATTTACTTAAATTTCAGTCAGTATCTGGGGGTGAAGCAGAGACCCGTGCTGTTTTCTACCAAAAAGCATAAAGCTAATGGTTGGGTGTTAATTAATATTGCTATTAAGATAAAGTGTGAAGATCTTAAGTGATGTTTCACGTCCCTACGTGCAGTCTCAGAACTCAGGAGAAAAAGAGAAATTGGAAGTTTATTCCCTCATGTAATTTTGTGTGCTCTCCATGATATTAAAATGGGCTCCAGTCAAGAGCTTTCCAGTTTCAGGTGAGGCTAAATCAAGTCAAAAACCTGTAAAGAAGCCATTCCCAGGTTGGTTTCCAGGCGGCATCACCACAATGGTGATCTAGGTGACTAAATCTTGTAGTTATGTCTGCATCATTTTTGAATGCCAGGGTATTGCATTGGCAGGGGAAGAAGCTTCTCTTTCAAGTGGGAATGATGATGCTGGCTCAGGCAGTGCAAGTGTCACAGGGGTCTGAGTTCTCATCTGACACAAGAAATACCTCCTGAGATTATGTATCAGAACTTAGAGGTAGGAGCTTCTTTCCTCTGCTTACTTGTCTTGTCATGGAAAGACTTCCTTTTACTCTTCCTCTCTCCCTTCCCCCTTTGCCTTCAGCCCGTGTCACTCTGTGCTGCTGACACAGGGTACAGCTCCTGCTCTTTGCCACAAACAAGTTCATGGTGTTGACACCAAGCTGTGCTGAAGCACGGTGTGGCTGGGAGGATGTAAAAAGCAGGTAAAGAACTGGAATGAGCTGATTCTGCCCGTCCCTCTGTCTCTCATATGCACACAAATCATTTAATTGTGCTTCCTGACACCCTGAGTCGGCCGCAGCTCTAGGGTTCTTTTGCTCTCCTTAATTTTTCTCTCTCTGTCTCCTTCTACCATTAACGTAGCCATTATTGAAAGAGAGATTCAAATCCTTATTTTCTGATTTAGATAACAGGAGAATTTTCTACCCATCCCACATCACCCTGGCCTAAATGAATGCGGTATCTGGAATGGCAAAATTCCAGCTGTGATCCTTAAACCTGTGTCACCTGCAGAGCAGCACAGTTGTTTTGCTGTATTGCAGTACAAGGGGTAAATTGTGGAATGTCTCAGTGTGTATAACCTGAGGGGTTTTTCTGAAACTGCCTATGGAAGTCCCTAGTCTTGCTAATGTTAAGCTGAGCCATTCTTTGGTAGTGCTCCATGGATCAGTTTTAGGATTTGACTCCTCCCTGTGCTGATTTGGAGCGGAACACTGGTTCAAAACACCTGGCATTGTTACGTGCTGTTTGCCTGGTGCTGGAGGCAAAGAGCATAGGTGAAATCCTCCCTTTGCTGATAACGTGGCAAAGCTTTCATGGATTTCTGCAAAGCCCAGAGTTCCCCACCAGTGAACTTGCCAGCTGGAAAGTTATCTCAAAGTCGGGAACATTTCAAAACTAATTCTCACCACTTTTGCTGCCCTAGAGGATGGGTATCAGTGTCCGACTATTTTGGACACCCATAAAGCTCCTTTGTAGGTGAAATTCTTTTCCTTTCTTCTGTTGCTTGTGCAGTTTGATCCTGCACCTTGCAGCCATTGCCCATTGAAGGTACACATGCTGCTCCATTCACCGCCGCAGCCTTTGAAGAGTTAAGCTCTGCAGTCACTCAGAAGGTGGACTTCTGCTTTTCCTCAAGTCTCTATTCATCTCCAGGAACTGAATTTTTCATGCAGTAATTAAAATTTGTAGGTCAAACCTCCCATGGCACCGTTTTCTGCTAATATGGGAGAGCAGCGGTCGGATTCGCTTACGCTGCTCTTCGCCGCACTGAGATTTAAAGGATGAAGGGTGACATTTTCCCCCATTTTGTAAATTAATGCCATTGATCTGCCTAACAAGAACAAAGTTAGGCTTCAAAATACCAAATGATAAAGAGATTAAGACTTTAAATGGCTTTCCAAAGACAACCTCTATTGTAAGATTCCAAGCAGAGTATTGAACTTTCAATTAGAATTTCTAATGGGCTATTGACTTAAATGGATAAAATGTTGCAAGTGATAGCTTTCAAGATGACAAAAATTGCTTAGTACATTCTGGAATATTACTTTATGAAGCAAATACTGTTCTGGAGGCTGAGTAGTAATAACCCAGGCCCCGGGCAATATTGTTCTGTGTCTCTGTGCGGCAGTTTTTCAAAATTGAACTAATGCATTTTGAAACATTTTCTCTTTTCATGTTTTGTAAATCTTTGGGAGTGTGAGGTACTTTAACTTTCATGAAAGAATCTTAAATCTCTGGTGATGTAGCTATGATTGCACTCTTTATGAAACACAATCCATCTACTCCAACGCTGTATTTTCACACGTTCTTCCATCTGGGGCACAAACAATGTGCCCACCTCGTGTGGCTGCTCCTGACTGTGCTCCAGAATGAGCCTGTTCTGCAGTGCCTGTGCTGCAAATAACAGCTGAAACTCTCCCAAATCATCCTGGCGCTTTGCACTGAATTGACTTGAAGGCTTGTTATGAAACACTAGCTCTAGTACATTTTTCAAAGGATATTTTTCAGAGACTAGCCAGCCCGTTCCAGGATAAAGGGTTAATATTATGCTTATGTTACAGTGCATTAAAAACTCTAATTAAAACAGCATTACATTCCCATCTGCCAATCTCCAGTAATCTTCTTTAATTGCAGTAATTAAACTATATTTACATGTTCAGAATACTTGTAATTTAGCAAATTGCACTCTCTGCTCTACATTTAATCAAACAACCAGTTCCAGTATATTTAGTGTGGAAAGAAGTAATTTCAATGTTTTGATTACTATAGCAGATTTGACAGAGTAAGTGCCCCTCTAGTAGAGACTTTGAAAGGGAAGGCAAACATGAAATATAGTCCTGTTCTGATTGTCATGTGAATGCCTAATTACATGTTAGAGGATTAACTATTAAAGGGTACACACTGTTTCGCTTGATTTTTTAGGCACAGCTGACATAACAGATAATAAAGGTTGCCTATTTGGGGCTGTTTGGTGGAATATGTAAGCTTTTTATTATTATTATTAGAAGGCTTTAAACCGAATATTAAATCCTGCGAGTCAGTAAGGTCTTAATGCCCCCCATCTTTACTTTAAAGATGCAGGTGAATAGAAGATTATGTTCACACTGCACTGTTGGCAGCTGGTTTCCCAGCTCCTTCCCTTCCCCTAATGCCTTTTTGGGGGCGGCGGGGTTGTTATTCTTAGAATGGCAGCTCCCAGGTCGCTCTGTCAGTGCTTGTTCAGATTTTTTGTGTGCAGTGGCCTGGGGTGGGCAGGTTCATCACGCAGTGCTGGTGCTGTGCCTGTGCCCTGGGGATCGGGGGCACTGAGGTGTCCTCGGCTGGTCCCAGCCTGGCTCAGACACACACGATGCTGACGTGCAGCTGGGTGGGAGTGGGTGGGGGAGTTGAGAACTTCTGCACAAAGGGAGGCTTCTCTTTTACTGCACACCTCCTCTGTGATCTGGGTCTAGAGCGAACTTGAAAAGGGGATTCCAGTACCAACCACTTGGTCTTCCCCAGATGAGTCGTACAAAGCAGACAAAATTCCTTCTGATGTGCCAGCACCAGACGCGCTGGACTCGGGGCCAGCCCTGCCGGCAGAGCCCGTGCTGGGCTGGGAGCTCTGCATCTGCCAGGGGCCACCCACATCCCCCTGCCAGAGCTCTCCATCCACAGCCCTGCTCATGGACATGAGAGTTCTGTCCCCAGACACCTCTGGAACATTTCATTGCAAGTTCTGGTGACAAGTTCTGGTCATTTACAGAGGTGAGGTGTCGTACTGTGAGCGTCGGTGGGGAATGAACCTGTTGCCCAGATGTGGGTGTGGGTGTTAAGGACAGCAGTTCTTGCAGGCTTCGGGACCCCTGGAATTCCTGGCTGGCAGAGGGGGCCGTGGTGAGCCCTGGCAGAGGTCACGAGGAGTGATTCCAGTGGGTGCTCCCGAAGAGCTGCTCCTGGCACACGCAGTGTGTGGAGGGAATTGTTGTGTGTGCAAAGCTGCAGCCAGGGTGGTTCTCTGCAGTGGTCTGGTTACAAATATATTGCTTTTGTTCCAAAGACAGCCAGAAAAGCCATTAAAAATCCCTAGCTCTGACTAATTTTCCTTATTAAAATGCCTTTCTACCAACATCCTCCTTCCCTGGACCTGACCTTGGACACCCTTACCCGTGACTGCTTCTGGGATTTCTTACATCATGCTGACTTCATTCATTTCAAGGAGGTACCTCCTGCTTTCCACTGCTGAGGTGTAAAATCAGGTCATTCCCAGGCATTCCCTGGGTCTGGGTCAGTCTTTACTCCTGTGTAATGCCAGCAGTGGAGGCTCTGAATTGAAACCTTCCAGTCAGATCTGTCTCTCCGTGTAATCACACTGTGTGACTTTGCTCTCTGGTTCAATCCACACCTCTAATTTTCTGGTTTAGAATTAGAAGAATGTATGTTCTAACAAAGCCATTTAATCAAGGGGAACATTTACTCTGACTGTGCATTTATATTTACATAAATATATATATATAAAATTATTTTGAATTTTCTGGAGTAGTAGATGATTTTAAAAAACCATAAATAGACATTTTGAGGCATATTTTTAAAAACCAAGATTATAAAGCTTGAATTCTTAAAAAAACCCATTGGCCCTACTATGGAAGATGTAAAGAAATTAGCCTAATTATAATAATTTCTTATTATTTACTCCTGATTTACATGAGTATGGGTGAAGTAAGAGTGACAGCAATGCCGTTCAGTTCCTCTGTTCCTCAAGTTCACATACATGAGAGACCTGCCCTGGTTTGGATTTTTCATTACGCTCTGTGGCATTCACAGTGAGAATTTCAAGATGGGTCTTCTTAAGCCTATTAAAAATCAGAATCATGCTGGTCATACGTTTAAATAGATTTAGTTTAGTGGCTTCAGGGGAAAGTGGGGATGAGGAGATGAATAAAATAAAAATCTGATCTAGAAACATGCCTGGTTTTTTCAAAGATTTTCGCAAAAAAAATAGAAGTTCTGGCATTTCAATTTGCACTAATTTCACACATCATCTTAGGGAGTGCAGGGTTTGGGCCCCTGCCAGACTGGCTGAGAATCCTCTTTGGAAAAGCACAGTTTATGTACTGAATGGATGCTGCACCACATAGATATTTCCTAATATCTTTCATTAAACTTCCAAATGGACACTAAGTATGTAAATACAGCAAAACTCAAAGCCTGGCTTTGAATTTATATTTTCTAGGAAAGCTTTTAACAGTGGTAGTCTAACAATATTGTGCTATGTCTGGCTTGCCATTTTCAATGAGTAGCTTAATGAGTTTATTGTATAATGAAGGACTCTGATTTATTAGCTTTTCATTATGCTCATTCCATCAGCTTCCTGCTAAATGCTCTAACCTTGGCAGAGATGTCAGTCTTTATCAGGTGGTATCATTGCTTTTTAATAAACTCTCCTCCCACGTTGATAATATTACATGTGAAATCCCTTCTCCTGCATTATTCCCAAGGGAAGGAAAAAGTATATTTATTGAAAAGGCTGCACTGAAGCAGTGCAGAGAATTCCTAAGCAGTTTGGTGCTACTCCTTGGACTACCTCAGACAGAGTGGGCAGATTTGGAGGGTGCAGGGTGGTCCTTTGGCTGCTCCCCTCAACTGGCAGAGGATTGAGCCCATCCTCTCCACACTTTAATTACAGCAGAGTGCAGCTGGTTTAAAACTGGCACTTGCAGGTATTAACAAATATTTCTTTAGCAGGTATTTAATGATCAGCTCTATTACAAGAATTAACATGGTGATGGCACACAAGGAGAGGGGGGAAGGAGGGTAAAGTAATATTTTACAACCTGAAAAATTAAGCACTGAGATAGTTAAGGCCCAGCCCTCATTAGCTGAATGGTAGATTTTTCTAATTAGTTCTTTCTAGTGTAATTAGCATGGATGAGTCTAATCATCTCATGTGAAACCAAATCTAATGCTTGGGAAGGAATGTCCTTGGCCTCTCTTTCAGACTGATTCCAAGGATTTTGTGTGCTTCTGCTGAGATACTCCTTAAAGAAACAGCAGCCTGCCTTCCTAATGAGGGTGGGCTGGGAGGAACGAGAAGACTTGGACTTCATCGTGCATTTTTATGGAAGCCTAGAGGAAATTCTCCCATGAAAACAGGCAATCCTCGTGTGGCAAGTGAATCAGATGTGGGCAGGAGCTGTAAGAAGGCCAAAATCATCAATGAAATTTTGAATCCACGTGAGAAGTGAGTGTTCAAACATTGGACTTAAAACTCCAGTTTTTCTGAGCTCCATATTTCCCTGTAGAAACATTCTCTTCTATTCTCCTTAGAAATGAACACAGAAAGTGAAAATAGAGCTTCATTTGCTGCTTGTGTAGCTCCTCTTGCTGTGAAACCCAGTCAGAGTTGCATTCTCTTTGTTGTCAACACTCTGAGCAAGGGAAGACAATATTGAGTCTTGTTGCAAATAATTTTGTTTATAGATTGCTATCAACCCTCACTGTAGAATTAAAGTCAGTAAAAATTTGAGTTTACACTCTTTTTCTCTTTTTTTTTGTTTTAGAAATCCAGGTGTGAAGGGCAGGCAGGAAGCTCAGCTGGCCCCATTTTGGGCTGTGCTTGTCCTGACTGGTCTTCACCAGTAATAATGAGTTCATTTTGCAATTTGAAAATGTTTGGGAGGTTAAGGAAGTGCAGGGATCTGCCTGGTGCCATAGCACAGCACATCCATCTCCTCCTGGTGCTGTTCTGACACTGAGCACAGAGAGCTGCAGCACAGAGGCTCAAGGGACAAAGTGAAGGGCAGCACAAGGAGCGCCAAGGAATCCAGTTGTGTTTTAGCTGGGAGCAGTGGCGTCACTCAGGTCACTTCATCCCAGTGTGCAGGAGCATATTTAGCTCAGGCCCTCACTGCACTAATTATGATTAAGTCTCAGCCAGTGTCATTTTGGACCCAGCACTTCTGTGAGCTGACCTGTGCCACTGGAAGTTCTGGATTCCTTTGTGTCTTTCCTGCATTATTTACTCTTTCCCTGACCAGACTTTGCAGTTTAACAGCCCTCATTTCTTAAGTACTTGAAAGTCTTTATCTGGAAAATTAAAAGGTAAATACAGTGATTGAAGATATCTCCTTTAAAACATACTTTATTCAAGCCCCATCTGTGGGAGTGTGCTCTTGCCAGTGGATTTACTGGGAATGCTGTAACCTGCTACTGCATTTATCTGCTAATGAGCTCAGGTGGTTTGTTTTGGAGTGAAAGGGAGACAGGTGATACTGGTGTGGCTGTGGCAGAGATGGCTTCCCCTGGGCCCTGGGGGGAGGGACCTAGCCCTGAGCCTTTTTTCCACAAAAGCAGCTGAATGCAGGTAAGCAGAGACACACAAAAGGTGCAGGTGATGCCTCTCGCTCACTCTGTGGCCGCAGGGTGTACCTGTGTGATGTGTTTGTCAGCTGAGAAGAGAAAGTCAGGTACACAATGCACAGCAATTCCTAACCCTTTCCAGGAAAATGGAAACACATCCTTGTTCCTGTGTTCAGGCCTCAGCAGGCTCCTCACTGGATATCCTCTGTATCGCAGGCCCTGGGCACTTCCTGAGGCCATCTGACCTTCTGCATCCTTTGTGGCTCTGGAGAGAGGGATTTAGGGCCATCCTGATGGAAGCAGACACGCCACTCCACAAAACCTATTGGAAGTGCACTAAAAAACAGAAACAGGCTTAGGCAGCCAGGCAAGAAGGAAGGCATGCGAGTTCATGGAAATGGCTGGATTTACAGGTGTTAGAACAGGGTTCTTTTTTAGCCCTTTCCTGTTAAAACCAAGGAATGGTGTAAAATAGCTGTGCTCATCACCTGGTGCAGGACTGGATTTCTCAAAGCATCCAGCTGGAGAAATGGGAAATCCAGCTGGCATGTCAGTGGTGGGACCTGTCTTTGAGGGAGGGTGACAGTCCAGGGGAAAAGCAGCAAATAGCACAGATCTTGAGCCATGGAAGCCCCGTGGGATTTATGGCATGGCAGAAGAGTAATGGGACAGAATTGAAATGTAGTTACTGATATTTTTATATGGAAAAGAGGAAATGAGATGTAAACAGTATTAGTGTAATACAATTTTCCTGTGAGATTAAAAGGAAAGCCAGGATTTGAGAGATTTGGAAATTGCAGTTACAGGATAAGTGATATTTGAGAGGATCCTACTTGATTTGATTAAACTGGAGTTCAAATGTCACTAGAGAGATGCATTACTTACAAGTTTTCCAGGGTTTGTGTTTGTGCATCCCAGGCTGTGCTCATATCAGACCTGGGCAGGGATGTGGGGGGGTCACAGGCTGGGAGGAAAGCTGCGTGCTGCTCAGAGGTGGGAGTGTGTTCTGCCCTGTGCTCCCTGTGCTCCTGGCTTTGGATGAGGCTTTTGGAGTCCACTTGTGGTAGTTCCACAAAAAAAATGCATCTCCTGTTGAATCCTGTTCTCTGGCTGGAGGTGTTTGGATCATGCCACATCCTGACCTCTCAATGGCAGTGAGAATTCAGATTTGCTGCTGCTTCTTCCGGTGTTTTGGTTTCCATTCTGTCTATTTTGGCTGTGGTGAGGTGGTGCCCAGTGGTGGGGAGTGTTTGGCAGACAATAATGCAGTCAAACCCCACTCCTGTGTCCTGCCCTTGCTCACACTGGCCTGGTGTCACTGGCCTGGCCCTGGGATGACTTCTGCAATGTAACAAGCCTGTTTTAACCCAAATTTTGCAGCTGAGGCAATGGGCTGAGTAGGGATTTTAAAGCCATTTGAGAGGAAGGTGCTTGATCATTTTGCAAGCCCCAGTGATCTCTCAGCACTGCTGTCTCTGGTTCACAGGCTGTGCCCGTTCAGTGTTCCCATTTGCCTTCCCAGGCCTCTCCGTGTGACACTCTGGTTAATAACAGAGACCTTGTTGGGCAGATCTCTCCCGGGGAAGTCTCCTGCTCCTGTGACATCATCCAGGTCCCCCCTGACAGCACTGGCTCCAAGTGCATTTTCTCCAAGTGCACAAACCCATCCCCATGTCCCAGCCCAAGCCATGGGAGATGTTGCACCGGCATCTGGCACTAATATCTGTTGTTGACATTTTGAGAATGAGAACATGAGCTATTAGCAAAGCTGTTTGCTTGTATCTAATTAATGTTCAAGTGTATACCCCTTCCTTTATCAGCTCTGCAGCAGCAAACCAGACCTGGCGTTATCTTTCACCAGCTTTAAAACTTAATTATTTCCCACCTTGGTGTTAAAGGCCATGCAGTACAACTTGCTACCTTAATATAGATTTAATCGAGTT
Source organism: Dryoscopus gambensis (assembly GCA_013389985.1). Taxonomy (NCBI): domain Eukaryota; kingdom Metazoa; phylum Chordata; class Aves; order Passeriformes; family Malaconotidae; genus Dryoscopus; species Dryoscopus gambensis. Next base: position 259,856 of record WEIT01024720.1, on the reverse strand, counting down.
ACCCAGCCTCAGAGTGGCTTGATGGCTCTTTAGCTGAAGTGAGTGCATTTATATATCAGTAGAGCAAAATTTGGAGTGTGCTTTTTTGCTTTGGCAGGACACCGTGGAGATGAATGGATGGGTGAACACCTCTGTCTGGAACAGGCTTGGAGAAACACAGGCAATTTCGATTCATTCAGTCAAATTGCAGTGCTGTGCAAAAAGCACTCCAAACCTTTTTCCATTATTGCAAGAAGCAGCTCAGTGGTGCTGCTCTGGGGTGCTCGAGTGGGTGTTTTCAGCTGGGTGAGAGCAGAGATCATGGGCACAGCACCAGGGAGAGCATTTTCACCCTCGGCTACACCTGAGGCAAGCTGTGCCTGCGTGTGGGGGGGAGAGGGAAAAGAGACACAGAATCAAAACTCCTCATTGCTGAGAGCACTGGATGCCAAATTCTGTCTGTCTGCAGCCACTGTCAGTGACATGACTTAGAGGGGCTCACAGCACACACAGAATCACACTCGAATCCTCACAGGGCAGTGAAGCAGGTAATTGATGTAATCCAGTATTTTCCTAAGAACTTAGTCCTTGTGTGTGATCTTTTGAGTTTTGGAATCTAAGCTGAATTCAACATACTTGAATGCATGGTGAGTTAATGGCCACGGGGGGTATCTTCTGTGGGGAACCTTATTGTAATGTAGTGTGGTGCACCTGCTAAAGTGATTTTAAGTGGTCTCAGCTTGGTTTGCATTGAGATCCTGCTTTAGCCCTCTCCTCTTTGCCATTCAGTACGAAGTTCAGCCTGTGAGTAATATGGCCTTAAATAATTCAGAGAGCAAAGGTATGCTGCTGGCCTCATCCCTAAAGATGATGTCCTGGTGTACTATGTTTTGAGTTACTGTTCTGAAATAATCTCTGTGTGTTTGAATTCTTCAGCACTGTGAGGGTTAGTGACTGGTTGGGAGAGGTGGCTGTTTGAGGATGCTTTTATAGCACAGACTTTTACACCTGGCCAGCAGATGCTCTTGGTTTTGCCTGCAGTGAAACCTCTTAGACGTGGTTGTGATGTGAAGGGTACCCACGATGGATGTCCAGATTTATTTTACTGAAACCCTGGACATTGCTAAACCTGAATTTCAAGTGTGAAGGGCTAGTGTGCCACATCACTGCACTTCGTTTTTATCTGGACCTTGTTTTTAGGAGAAAACAGATTTTTGGATGAGCTCAGGTCTGTCAAGGCACACTAGCAAAAACCAGACTTTGAAAAGAATTTAGCAAGTCAGTGGTTAAGATTGTGTCACAAGACATCCCCTTTTACCACAGCAGGGGCTGGTGAGTACTTAGCTCTTTGAAAAAACATTCCCTAATTTAAGAAATGTTGAATCTTGTATTAGAAATTATGGAAATTATGGTTGTGGGGGTTTTTTTAAGGGGTTATCTTTAACACAACAAAGTATGGATGAAGGGTGGGAAAAAAGCTTAAACACATTTCATTATCTGATTTATCTCTGATGAAACTCTAAGGAGATCTTTCCTTACAGAGGCTTCCTCAGAAGGTTTGTTCATTGTCAGACTCTGTAAACTGAGCAGCAAGCAGGTTACAGCCACTTGTGTCATCTTCATAACACCTCTGTCTCCTTTCTGCATCCACCTGAACAAGTGTTGAAAAAGCAAAGCCCCTGAGAGACAGTAATAAATTCATGACAAATCCTGCAGAGACCAGTAACCTCCAATTCCTGTTTCATGTGGGTCCATGACCCTAAAGCCTAATTCCGAGCAGGAAGCGTGGCTGCTGACCTAGAGCACCTTTGTCCAGGAGCCTCTGGTTTCCCTTCTGCAGAGCAGGGGTGACTTTGCTCGTGTGGCTCCCTGGGCTCTCTTGCCCCGTGGAAACACCATGTGTTGTTGCCATGATAACCTGAATGTGAGACCAGTTTTTACCACCTCAGAAATCCGTGTGTGACAAAAATACACTTGGCTACAAATTTATGGGCTGCATTACATCCTTTGGATGCTGAAGGCTTAGGGTACCCAGGGCAGGTACTGTCACAGCCTGCCAAGTGCTTAAGGCATTTGTGTTGGTGCTTTCATGGTATCTGTGCTGCACCAGAGAGTCCAGGAGCTCTCAGCCACACACTCAGTGCCAGCAGATGCGAGGGCAGGAGTGGGGAGGTGGCCCAAGCCAGCGTCACCATCCCAGCAGTGCTGCCTTTCCCACCAGAGTCAGGCAGCCAGAACACAAATAGATCAGGGGGATGTTTAGGAGGAAGCTGCCTATGGCAGCACCTGCTGGCTTTTGGGGAGATGGGCTTGGGAAATCCTCTGTAGGGCTGGGGAGGAGGAGAGTGGGCTGAGGGGGGTCTGCATGTGTTGGGTGTGGGACATCTGGGGGTACCTGTGTATTGCAGAACTTCTCAGGCACCATTTGGTTGGTCACTTTTCATTTCTTAGAAGTGTATTTTTGCTTTTATTTTTATTCTTGATAAAGTAAGAGTGGCCTGAGATTGGAAGCTGCCTTAAATCGAGTCACTGCAGAATTTATTTTGATTATTAAAACAGCAGTAGAAACGTTTTCACTTCTTACACATTCTGTGCCAAATTATGCAGCATGGTGCAGTAAATTTGAGACATGCTAAGGTTTTGCATTAGGCAAATAAAAGAAGGTTGAAAAGTTGGTTGTGTTTTTAATCATGGTTTAGCCTCAGACATATCTCCTTTCCTTGTAAGTTAGAGCTGTCTGTGTAACACTATTGTCATCCACGAGGGATCTGGAGAGCAGCATTACAGATTTAACATGCTCAGGGAAACCAATACCGAGCTATCAACCGATACATGACACTAATACAGGGTTCACTTTTACACTCAGCCAAAAAGAGAGAGAGACAGATTGTTCCAAGTTTAGACAAGCTGTAAAATCCTTTCCTAGCAGGTACGCACTGGCCAGCCCTGGAGACTGTTCTAATTGCTTTACATCTGTACAAAGGTTCCTTGTAATCGGGCTTTCTGCCTCCATTTGTCTTCTTTTCAGCCTCTTAGTAAAGGCCTTAATTGGTCTTAGTGGGGCTTTTCTCAGTTAGTGCAGCCATACCTTAAAGGCTGAGCAAGTGCCGGCGTTACCTGGGGGGGAACGGAGGGAGCAGAGGAGAGACATCAATACTTCCTTACCTTTAACACTGTAATTAATGGGCTCAGAGCAAGGAACAGATTTGGAGAAATTTTAGCTCTTTGGGGGATTTTGAGACAGATCAGACAAAACAGAGCCAGGGTGGAATTCTCTAGAATTTCTCCCTGCTTCATTTCTCTGTGAACAATCATTAGCCTTGTAATTGTCTCCTGGTAAACTGCTGTATCAGGTTCCATTTTGTCCTCTTTAGAGGATCGAGTTGCCTTTAAATCAATAGTTTGAAGTACTGGGGGATGTATGTGAAAGGAAGTGCCCTCTAATTTCTGTTTCTTAGCTACTAATTATTTAATAATACATTTTATTGCCTATTAAAATGTGGCATAACTTGCTTGTCAGCAAAACTGGATGGAACATAATCATTTGAGAAGGATAATTGGCACTTTTGCAGATGGCTTTTATTGCAAGGCTGGTTTGTTGTTGCGGGAGCTCCTTGCCAGGTTTGCTCGCGGGCCCTTGGGGGCGGTCAGCGTTCCGAGGGAGCTGCTGCAGCACGGCTCAGGCTTCCACGTGTGGCACTCCCAGAATTTGGGGTGCACGTGGCTCTCTGATGTAAGAGCCGCTGTGGTGGCCGGAGAGCTCCTTCCTTCCACTCTGGTCTTTAAAAGAACCCTTGTGGGTTTTACCACCACGCTGCAATTTGGTTACTAGATAGAGCAAAATAGGAGAATTTGTTTGGCTAACTGATTAATGGAGGTAGGTAAAGCTGGGCCGGGGGGAAGGGGGGGGTGTCTTGAAGTTATTTTGATAATTATTATCATTTTTTGGGTGCAATCAGAAATGCATGCGTGCTTTTGGCTGAACTCTGTGTAGCTTGTACAGTCAGTATGTGCAGGGACACTCAGGGCGCTCTGCAGCGCCTGCCCTGAAGTTTAATAGCTTTAGACAGATAACTGGAGGTTGACTCACTGCCCTCCCATTGCTTCGAGGTCCTTGCCATCGTTCGAGCGACTGGGTAGAAAATCTTTTAAGAAGGCTGTGCCTTGGCCAGAGGACAGCTGCAGGCCCTGTTCCGATGGTCACTGGGGTGCTGAGCTCTCTGGGCAGGTGCTGATGGTTGGGACTGGGGATCAACGAGTCTGTGCCAGGGCTGAGGAGCTGGGGGAGCTCTGCAATAGGCACCCTGCAGCTCGGGCATGAGGGAACTGCTCCTCAAGGATTGCTGACAGACAAGAGCCTCTTCCTTAGTTTCCAACAACCAAACTTTGCAGGGTGACCTTTGAATTCCATTCTGATTCTTCTGAGGGAGTGATCGTGTTGTGTAGGAAAGCTCTGGTTTATGTTTATTTCAAATTAAATGAAGAAGGGACTGGATCAGGCTGTTTCTTATTAAATACTCCTGCAGTTAAATTCTGGTGGGTTTTTTTCCTCCTGCGGAATGCTTTTGTTTATAAAGAAGTGTTCCCCTTCTCTGTCATTGTTTTGCTTTATGTGCCATGAACTGGCCTTGTTTGGGGAAAGGTTCTTTAGACCAGTGCTCCTGGCAGATCACACTTCAGGCTGCACTGGCATCACTCAATTCCCTGCTCACTATCCCAGATTCATCCTCCCCTCTAATGGTTTCAAGCTACAGCAGTGTTTCCATTTTCTGCAAAAGAGCTTTATTGAGTGCTAGTGTATTCTTTGGGGAAGTGTTGGGAATTCAGGGATGGCAATTGTGCATTTCTTCAGAGTATGGAAAGTACATACTCCATGGGAACTCTGTGGCCCACATTACATGGGCAAAAGTAGTTGGAATTATATAGTGCAGGTGAGATTCAGTGTCGTCTTGGTACCTGGTTTTGATAATGTCTCCAAATTGCCTCTTCCTCATGGCAGTCACAGAACAGAATCAGAGATGCTGATGTTCTTGCCCACAGCCATTCCTTGTGAGGTGAGTGCTGTGCAATCAACCCCTCATGGAGAAGTTAATGCACTACCAGGAGCTGGTCCTTAAAGGAGAGGATTCATTTACCTGGAAGTCATTTGCGTTTCATTAGTGAGGACAGGCCTGGAGCTGTCTGTTTCAGAAAGCAGTTACTCCATAGGCATTGATTCTGGGGCACTCACAAACTCCCCAAGCCTTGGGCAGATGCTGGGGTACAGACAGGAATGGGCGGACAGGTTGGAAAAACAGTTTTCATCAGCATTAGTACCTCTTGATGGCTGAAATCGGAACAAGTACATCCAAGAAATCCCATTTTTGCTGGGGTTTCACTGCATGTGCTGCCTGTGCAAGCAGCATCTCTTGGGGTCAACAGAAATCTCTTGTTGAGATTGTAATAGAGTCACTGTGCATGTAGACAAGATGGAAAATTGATCCAGTACACTTCAGGTGAAGTTAAATGAACAGAGCATTGTTAACCTGACAGCATTCTGAAGAATTCAGATATAAGGATTTTGCTTTAATATCATATATTGAAAATTTGCTGTCAGACCTGGCTCAAAGTTTCTCTGCAGTAGAGGCGAATTATAAAGGTATTATTTTCCCCTAAGATGAGGAGCAGGCAGTTGAATTTGTCCTTTATCTCCCATGTCTGCAGTTTCATCAGTGTGCCTGGTGAGTCTCCAGAACTGGTGTCAGGCAGTGCAGTTTCAGATGGGGTGGATGAGGGAGCAGGAAGATGCAGGGTCCCAGAGCTGGGCTGGCTTCATGACTGGGATTTGAGAGCACTCTCATGGACACTGTGGTTCTTTCCCTGCTCTCTGTCCCAGGCACAGTACTCCCTGTTCTCTGTCTTGATCTTGCTGGGCCTCTCCAGTGGGGTATTGACATTGCAGTGTGATGCAGTGGGCATTGGTCCAGTCCCAGCATTAAACTGGAAACACGGGGCAAAGCAGCTGTGGAAGATGTGCCTTGGCTGCCTGCAGCCCATTCCCATTCCCTGTGAGGCTCTGGCAGCCGTTCAGCTCCACCAGCACAGTGAGTGCCTCGTTCCCCAGGGCCCTTCACTCCACCTTTCATGGAGCATAGAAGGAACACCAATATAAGCTACTCGAAACACTATTAGATGGCTAAAGTAAGATGGGGGAATCTGCTTCCTGGCAATTAGGAATGAGCTAATAACTTCTGGAGCAGCAGCAGCAGCAGCCCAAAGAAATCCCTGAGCAGAACAGAAGCGTGGTGTGTGTGACACAGGACAGGCAGGAGCTGTATCACCAGTGCTCTGGTGAGGTCACTTGGCTGGGGGTGCTGGCTGGGGAGTTCTGTGGGGTGAAGGGCCACACTCACAGCATGCTTTGGCCTCCTGTACACACTTCCAAATTTTTACTTGCATGTAATGTTTAAAAAAATAATAATAAGCAGTGATTACAAAGAATCCACAGTGAACGTGGTGCTATCATTAAAATCCTGTAGACAGTCCTTTTAATAAAAAGTCTTTCCACTGGCTACAGTTGCATTGGTGAAGAGGGTTATTGTGGTTATTTGGGATACCTTCTGCATTTTTGGTGAGGTTTGAGGTACCAGCCATGCAAACAAAACATGGGAGCAGACGTGCCTCAGCTCAGTAAAGATCTGTAAAAGATCAGAGCCCCAAGAAATCTCAGGATCAGATATTTTAATGTCATTTGAACAAGTGGGCCTGATGTACAGGAACAAGGATGCACCCCTGAGCCTTTTGGGGCAGTGTGAAAGGCAGGTGCATCCTCTTGTGGAAACAGGTGTCAGTGGTAGGTGGCAAGGAGGGAAGAGACACTTGTTGGGCTTGTGCTTTGCTGCCCATCTCCCTGGGGTGGGTTATTTTCACACGTTGTGAAAGCACAGGATTGTGCACAGTTGTGTGTCTGGCTGTGAGAGCTGCCTCCAGCTCTGGGTCCCCAGCACAGGGAGGGCCTGGAGCTGCTGGAGAGCGTCCAGAGGAGGCTCCAGGATGATCAGAGGGATGGAACAGCTCTGCTGGGAGGAAAGGCTGGGAGAGCTGGGATTGTTCAGCCTAGAAAAGAGAAGCTGCAGGGTGACCTCACTGTGGCTTTGCAGTGCCTGAAGGGAGCCCACAAGAAAGATGGAGAAAGAAAATTGACAAGGGATGGAGTGACAGGACAAAGGGGAATGGCTTCCCACTGATGGAGGGTTGGTTTAGGTTAGATTTTAGGAAGAAGTTCTTCCACGTGAGGGTGGGGAGGCCCTGGCATAGGGTGCCCAGAGAAGCTGTGGCCCAGGGCCAGGTTGGACGGGGCTTGGAGCAGCCTGAGATAGTGGAAACTGTCCCTGCCCATGGCAGGGAGTGGAACAAGATGAATTTAAGATCCCTTCGAACCCAAACCAGTGTGTAATTCCATGATAAGTAGTCATCCTCATCCAGCTGGAGGCCTGTAGATGATCACTGTGTCATCTGCACATGCTGATCACTTAAAAAATGCAGATCGGCAAAATTCTGGGGTTTGAGCTTTTCTTTTTACCAAGAGGAAAACATAGTCCTTAAACCAGTCTTATTAAGGTGATATTTGAGGAAAGAAATATAAATTTGCACAGCTTCGAAAAAGAAAGGCCAGAGTTGACTTAATTGACTTGAGATACAATGACAAGTGGCTGAGCTGTAGCAACAGGTACTCTCTGTCAGGCACAGGGGGTGACAGACAAGGGGAAACAGCACTCAAGTGCCTGAGTGACATTTTTATACAGTGGCAGACAAGTACTTGGCAGCATCTTCCCTTTGCCATGGCTCTGTGTATGCTGATTGTTCAGCAAACAGTTCAATTAGCCGTGGTCGCCCTTTGTTTGCTGGAACATTGTTGGTGTTATTTCCTGTTTACCTAATCTCTGAATTTTCTTCCAAAAATCCCAGACCAATTAGGCAGACTATTGAAACATTTGACTTTAACGTAAATCTAAGAATGTGAAGTAGCTTTTTGTGCTAATTTTTGTTGCTGGGTCAGGCAGGGTTTTGTGAGTTTTGAGCTGTGTTTGAAAGCACCAGCTGTGACTGCGGGCCCAGGCAGCATCCATCAGAAACTGATGGCTCCCTTTAGTCCGTGTTGGAAACAGCAATCACATTCTTAATCAAACTTACATTAAACCAAGCCAAGGGAAGCAGCTCTGCTTTTGCATTTGCAAGACCTGGATTTTGCAATGAACTTGGGGGTGTATTTGGGTTCTCAAGGGAATGGGCAGAGATTTTAATTCCCTAACAGTGCCTGAAACAGTCAATCCATGGAGCAAGTGGAGGTCAGGTGTCAAGACAGGCAGCTGCTGAGAGACAAGGAAGAGAAATAATAGGAGGGAAGGGGAAAAAAAACACCATCAAAGTGAACTGATTCTCCATGTGAAGTTAAGTGAACTACATTACAACAGACACAGTGTCTGGAGGAACTAATTGCTCATGTGGTTAGGTAAGTCAGGTCTACCTGAGACCTTCTTGACTCTGGAAGCTCTTAAATAGAACAGAACTTGCTAAAAGCAGAGAACTTCAAAAACATGATCTTTACTTTCCCTCCTTTCTCTCCCCCTCTTCCTTAAGGGGGACATTACTGATTGAGAGCAGATCTCAACAGCTTTTTGGCAGTACAGAAGACTAATCTGTAGTCTCAAGCAATTATTGTTGAAGCCCTGCTGATCTTTTCTTGAAAAGTCCAGAACCACAGACATTTCTTAGCATATTAAAAAAGATGATCTAGGTGTTGTGCAAGCTTTGAATCTGCTCCATAAAGCATTTTTTTGTCATTAACACAGACGTGACTCATTGCTTGTAATACAAAATTTGACATTTATGTTGGTGGCAATTAAAAGTGGATGAAGCAGTTCTGGCACAAACAACTAGCTTGAAAGTGTTTAGTGAGCAGAGAATATTTCTCTTTTTTTTTGGTATTCAGAGTAAAAATGTCTGGGTGGCTTTGGAAGGAGTGGGAAATAGGTGTTCATCCATATGTGTGCCTTGGCTCCGATTGGAAAGGCATGTCATACACCTATGGAATTCTTCCAAAATGAAAAGCTCAAGTCATGCCATTGTATGGATTTCTGAAAATGTAGCACTTGTGAACATGTCATTTAAACTCACCTGACTGAATAGATGAAGCCAGGAATCCAGGTTTGAACACCCAGGTCTGACTGGAATCACAGGGACAGAGCAAGGGTTGATATCCTTAGGACATTCCCAGTTATTCTGTGACACAGCAACACCAAAGTGCTCTGGTGAATGTCCATGTGCTGCCCTTATCTGCTCCAAAGAGAAGCCAGCAACACCACCAGAGTGAGAAAATGAGAGTATTATAGCTAAATGGAGAACATCAAAGGCTGAAGGAAATAAAAGCACTGGGCAACTGGTGTGGACTAAGTTTGATTTCTTGCCAGATTTTTATATATAGCCTGAGTGAACTTCCCCATATTTATTTTTAGTCTTTGCCATAAGGAAAGCATTTTCTTTCACTGAGGTCAGTGAGTGTATCAGAATTATGCCCAGCTCCATTCAAAGGGGAGAATACACAAAGGGGAATTTTGCTGTGATTTCCAGGGGAGAACAGGGGAACTGACTTGAGGATTTTGCAGGTAATTGCATATGGTAGGTTCCCCTTGAACAGAGTTTTCCAGAAGTGCCAGGTTCTGGATTCTTAAAAAGCTGTGTTTACCAATGGAAGGGATATTTTCTGTGAGTCCTCAGAAGTTTAGAAAGCAGCATCTTAAAGTATTTGGAAAGAGTGAAAAACTTTCCTGTTGTGTGTCCCTGAGTTAGTTAAGTATCCAAGGAGTGTACAAATGCAAATATTTTATTTCCTTTTCAGCTCAGAGAAGAGGATTTTCCTACTGTGCAGACTTTGAACAGTAAAATTGAGATTACAAACAAAAGAAATAATAAATACACTTAACAGTGTTCTGGTTTTCAGTACATGGGGACTATGGAGGTGATGGAAACTTGGTGGTACAATGTAAACTGTGCTGAATCAAACAGATGTGCTACTCAGCAGTATGAAAAAAAAAAACAAAAAACAAAAAACCCTAGAATTTCACCATGCCAAAGTCCATATCTGGATAAGGAAGAGAGAAGTCAGGTATTTTAGTTTTCCCATGGAAAACAATATAATATTGAACTTCTCTAGGCACAGGTTGAGTGGGTGATTTGCTAGTTGCTCACTCTGTAAATAGTCCTTTTATTGAAGTGATCAAGCTCTCTTGGCATGACTTGGAGAGACAAAATGAGTACCATGAGATGGGGGTTTGTAGTGCAAGTAAATATATTTTATGTGTGACATTTTTCTCCCTCCTACCTAACCTTGACAGCACATTAAAATTGTTAAAATTAGCTTCTGCTGAAGCACATCACTTGTCTCAAAGAAGGACTGACATTCTGGATTTTATGTCTGCTTTTATTAGTTAAGGTAGTGAATAGATGTCCAGTGTAGATGTCTAATCAATATTATAATTTAGCCAATAAAGCTGCTGTATTTTTGTATCTTATGTTGTGACCCAGCCCCAAAGGCACAGAGGAAATCGGACAGGTGATTCTATAGTAGGAATAGAAGAGTCAAAACTGAAATCTTGAGGCAGGTATGTAAAACCTCTGGATTGGGACCCAGCAAAATGGAAAGGAAAAAAAAAAAAAAAAAAGGAAGATCAAAGATTGTATCCAGTTGTGAAAAAAATAAGTGAAGGAACTTGTAGTTGGTCCAGGGATCATGAACATTCAAACAGAGCGGGGAGAACTTTGTTGCTTTTCTTATCATGAGATCACAGACACATAAAAATAAAGGGGTTTTTTTTGTTTCTATTCATCAAGAAATTCTGGTAAGGATAGAGCTGGGGATGAAAAAGTTCCCTGAAGCACCAGTGAATTTGGGTGTTTTTAAGTCTGATATCCTCAGAATCAGCAAAAGAAGTAGGTGGGGTAATTTCCTTTATTCATTCCTTGTGGTGGCACTTAATGGGGCTCTGTTCTCGTAATTATTGATCCTAGCATTTCAGTAATCAGACATGTGGAAGTGGGCACTATTATCTCGTAATTGACCATACTGGAGGGTTGACACGATGCTAAGAGTGTTTAACATAGAGATAAGATCAATTATAAGATAATGGTTTCCACTGTAATGAGCTGGTATAAGTAGGAAACTTGCTCTTAAGGCATTTATCAGGGAAGAATCCTAGGACACAGCCACCACAGCCTTTCTGCTGATAAACTTAGGATAGCTGTTGGTTCCCAGGGACTGGGTGTCTAACTAAGGTGGGATGATGGGACTGATAAAGTTTCCACAAGTGTTGTAAAATAGTTAGCATAAAAGAGGGTGAGTGAAGGAAATGCAAATTTCTCAAAACCAGGATCTTTGTGTAGCTTTTGTGATTAAGTTACTTCTCAGAATCCAATAATTTTTCTATAAAGGGAAGAGAAAGAAGAGCATCTCTTTACCAGCAGACTGATAAGAAGGGTGCCAAGCCCCTAAAAAAGGCAAGGAAAACCTTTCATTCAAATAAGCAGCTGTGAAAACAACATGCAGCTGCAGCCAGGAGGGTTCTGAGCCCCTGCTCGAGCTCTGCCAGTGCCAGAAGAGCATCTCTGGCGTGTGGTTATTAGTGCAGTGAGGACTTTCGTTGTTGGGGTTTAGAGTCTTGAATTTCAGATCCTCATACAGGATCAAGAAGAACTGGAGATGACAGGTATGATCAGCACTGTCACCACCAGAATGGAGGTGAATTAGGGAAGGCAGGAAAGATCAATAGAAAAACTCAAATTCAGGTATACAGAAAACAGTGTTTTCAGGGAGCTGTCATTTCAGATGCCACATCCTAATTCCCTTCATTTTCTGAATGCCTTGCAGAAAGAAAAACTGCACAATGAATGCTGGTGGAAATAAAGCCCTTCTTCCTGGGCCTGAAATGAAAACTCCTCCAGCTGTCTGACCAGCACAGAATTTACAATCATGGCATGACTTGAATCAGTAAAAATGAATCCTGTTAGGTGGTTCTATTCCTGGCTCATACACATCCTAAAAATGAGGATTTGAGAGTGTTCAAAGGTTGCTCCCTATTTTTCTTTTTATTTTCTTTTGAAAAGTAGTTTCACTGCATCTTCAAAGTGCTTTAATTTATAAAAAGTTATCATATGCAACTTCTAAGATATGAGAATTGGGGGATAAAAAAACATTAAGGCAATGTATTTTCATGAGTTTATATATAAAAGTTACAGTGCTTTGCTTATATTGGTTTTCTTCTTGTATGAGATGAACAAAAAATGGCTCTTGCTTTGTTTCTCATTTCCCATTTTATACAGAACATTTGGAGCAGAACTACTCTGCTGTCTTTGGTTAGCATTCAGCAGGCAGCTCCAGAGCAGAGCAAGCTTCTCTTTCTCAGCATTCATCTGTCGCTGTGCCCAGTCCTGAGCAGAGAGCTGCTCATGGCTGTAAGCTCCAGGCTCAGATTCCCAGTGCTCCTTCCCAAAGCTGGGCATTGCTCTTTGTGCCCTCTCAGTTCCTGCAGACAGAGCTGTTTGGACAGGCTGAGTTGGTTCATCTTGCAGGAAATACATTGCTTAAAGCTCCAGTTCAGGTTAAGAACGGGATATAAAAATGTTGTGGGTTTTGGTTTTTTTTTCCTTCCCTAAATGGAAATATTAAAATGCTGTAAGTGGAAATCTCTGAGCAGGAAACTACAGTACTCTTGGCTGCAACAAAATTTTGGTTATTCGACAAAAAAATGCCGCCTTCTCTTCCTTCATCACTATCAGAACAATGTCACTCTAACGGACATTCTCCTGCTATTTGGTCTTTATTGGTGGATTTATTCATCTTGGGTTACTGCAGGGAGGGAAGGGAGTATAGGCTTGGCCTCCATCCTGCTTATTCCCATTTCAGGAGCCCGACACATGTGGCTGGGGAGGATGCTAAATTGGTTCTGCTCTCTCCACTACGTACAAACCTTGCTGGCTGCAGGAAACAGTTCCTTGCTGCTCTTCTGACCAATTAAACTGTGATTTGGGAGGACTTGGAAGGCCAGCTCCAGTCGGTGTGGTGGGGTGTGTGTTGTCAGTCGTGGATTATTTGAGTTTCTGGTGGTCCCACAACCTGGTGGTCGCAGGTTTCACCTTTCTAAAGCAGGAGAGAGAGACAAAAAGCAGGAAACAGTAACAATTGCTTTTTTTACTGCCTTTAGCCTAACTTCTTCCAGCTCAGCCATCCACCATTCTCCCCCGGTAGGGATGAGGGAAATGGCTGGTTTGTGATGGCCCATTGACCCATCACCGTGGGTCAGAAGGAAATCAAGATGTTCTGATTCCTTGATTAGGATTTTAGCTTGGTACGACTTAAATTTCCCTAGTTAGATATTGATTTTATGTCTATAATGCTTTAAGGTTTTGAGGTTTTCCCCGATGCTTCTGACTGCGAGATCACAGTCTGACTTCACGGTGCTCTTGTAATTAACCCATGAAGATTAAAATTAGTGTCATTATCACTGTAACAGCTAATTGGTGCCTGGCTTACTCAGCAGTCCAGCACTAAGCAATTTAGGCAGATGTCCAGTGTTGTTACACAGATGCACACACTGGGAAATCCTCAATGTCTTTTTTGGAAGGTGTTTGTTTTGCTGTAGCAATTGAATATACTGTATTCTTATTTTTGTGAGAAAATTAGTGGCTTTGTTTAAGAAATATAATCTGTCATGTGAAGTGCTGTCATTTAGTTGTAAAATTTCAGTAACTGGTGTCTGCAGAAGGGGAATGTTGCTTTGCCCCTTTTCCACTGCACAAGCCTCCTCTGAACCTGCAAGTAACTCACGCCCCTGAGAGAGCCTGAACAGCCCTGTGGGGCCCAGGGGATTTCTGTGCTGGATATAGACTGACTTGTCCTCTGAGAAATACAGGATTTAAAAAAAAAAAAAAAGGGAAAAAAAAAAGGGGGAAAAAAGAAAGAAAGAAAAAGAAAACCCGTCTGCTGATGAAAGTAGCTGTCAAATTAGCAGGTCTAGAAGTTGTGTGTATTGTTATGAGCTGCTCAAGTTCACACCAGAGCGACCCAACCCAATCCGTCTTTCTCAGTTTACATTTTAATTGGCTTGTAGTTAAGTTTTTTAAACACTGTGAGACTGCTGACATACACTGTAATATCATGTGAATAATTTATAGGAGCTGTTCGAGATGAGCGGGTTTTTTGCCTCCTTTTTTTTTTTATTTGATAATTGGATAAAAGAAGAGAGAGAATTGGAGGGGGGAAGAGCAAAGGAGAGGAGCATCAATCCAGCAGCATGTTGCTTGCTGGGTGTTAAATGTTTTTGCTGGTGCCTCTGACTGCATTTGGGATTTCACGGAGGTTTGTACAATGCAATCTTATTAATAACTGCTCTGTCAGGAGAGCACCCAATTAAATTGAATTGGGTTTATGGTTCCCTTTACATTTCTTAAAATGTGTGGATACAAAGCCTCTCCAGCGTGAGGACTGGCTAACAAGGACTGCGGGGGTTGAGGTTCAGTTTGGGTTACTGCTTTTTCCTTCTCTTATTTAGGACTTTTCTGTTTGCAAGTTCAGATCCAGCCCCTCCAGCAGGGCTTTGCTTTGGCCTTGTGGAGGCTGCCAGGGGCAGACCAGCTCCCAAAAAGAATTCCCAGCCTGTTTGGGGCCTTGGCCCTAGAAACAGGGACTGCTGCTCCTGTAATTAAGACTTAAGGGAGCAACCTGTTGCTGTCTTAGGGAGCTCAAAGTTTGCTGGGGCATCTTGAACGCAACAGGAATTCACTCTGGTAGTGTTTATAAACTGCCAAGAGATGCTATTTAAAGAAAAGCTAAGTCCCCTGCCAGCTGCTTCAGTGCATGGGGAGCACGGTCAGTTGTTGATGTTTTGGGATTATTTGGGAAGGAGCCAGAAGTTCAGCGCCAGGTCCCTCCCTGCTCCTCCTCCCGGCTCCCAGGGCAGGAGTCTCTGCTGGGCTCCCAGACCGGGGTTATCTCCCCAGCTCCTGCTCCTGCCCCCCTGGGCTGCAGGGCTCTGCTCAGCTGCCAGAGGTGAGCTGAGAGCCTGCCCACGTCCTGCTCCAGGCTGGCTGCAGGAAATGCAGAGCTGGGCTGTCGCCCAGGGCAGCTCCTGGGGCAGAGCGTGGGGCAGGGCTGTGCTTGCTGCTGGGAGGGAGCCCCAGTGCCACGAGTTAGCCCTTAATGTTTGATTTCCTTCTGCTTTGATTTAATCTCCGGGGATCATTTCAGCTGTTCATATGTGGCTTCTGTGCACAATTTTGAACACGGCTCTCGTGATTTGGAGAGTTACTGTGTAGATATTCCAGTTATTGATACTATAGTTATTACAGATTTAAACTGTTGAGATACTGTTGAAATGGATTTTGACCTAGAGGTGACAAGAGTACTTGTCATTTTGTTAGCGTTTGGAAAACATATAACCACACAAAGCAATTATATGCCGGTGCTTTATTGGAACGCGCGGGGGCACAGGGGCAGCAGAAAGCCCAAATCAGGTGCCCACCCGATACCGGAACTTTTGTGATTTTTATATCTTCACATCATGCATATTCATATTACATGTTAATTTACACACACACCCCTAACTACCAGATCCCCAATCTCGGTTGCTAATACAGATTACACCCCCTGCTCCCTGAGTTTTACTTGATTCGTTTAAAACAATCCCCTTGATTATCGCCTAGATACAAGTCACACTTGATTCTTCTGAGACAATGATCTAGCTCTAGTTACAGTGGGCTAACATTCCATTCCCAGGCTATGCCTTTCCTAACTGCCACCACCACCCCTCGAATTCCCCTTGCAGTTCTAAAATCATGTTAAAATCATCTTAACCCTATATTATCAATTTCACATGTGCAGCTGTTGCCTTTCTGTGAAATGTATGAACACTTGTACTTTGGTAGCTCTTAGCTTCTGATAACTGCCAAAAATCTTGAAAAACAAGGTTTGTACATTAAATTCTGCTTGTTTTCACACTGGACTTTGGGTTTTCCCCCCAATAATTTGCTTTAGCATTTGCACAACACGTCACTCTTTTATGTTCTGCTTATTTGAAGAGTCTTTTATCTGCTTTGTAAGATAAAAAATCAGCTCCTACAAAAGCTTTGTGTTGTACTGTGCACCTGACTGTGAAGATCAGAGATTTGGGGGATCTCAGTGTGTTCACTGTACCTGGAATGAATGTGCTGTTTTAAAAACAAAGGTGACAGTGCTCAGGCAGAGTTGCATAATTCCCATGCTCAGGAAAGCCAGATGCACGAATTCCATGGCCACAGCGCTCCTGCCTGCAAATCTGAGGGAAGAGATCCAAGTCACAAAGGTCTGAATCCACGGAGATGAACCATTTCAGGCCTGTGAGCTTTACCTTGATGAGAATGCCCAGAGCCTGAACCCTCCATTCTTCACACGTCCTGCGGTGCCTCGTTTCTGCAGCATATGCTCTGTGACATCCACATTAATCTGAGCGCCCCGCAGTACCAAAGCACAGCAGGATGAGTTAAGGACAGGCTGTTGGCCTTAACTTTCATTTTTCTGCTTTTGTTGCTGTGTGTCATGGATAAAGGTGACCTGCAAGGGAGGAGGGGGAAAAGCGCCTTCTGCTTGTGTCCCATTTGCTTCGTTAGGTTGTACAAAACGTTTTGAAAGGTTGTTTGTTTAGCTCTTGGCTGCCTTTTTTTTTTGTTCTCTTTCAGAGATATCAGATCCAGACTTCTCTGGTTTTCCTAGGAGACATAGTAGAAAACTGGGGAGCTCTTGGGATTAAAAGTCTAAAGCTCAGGCAGTTGAAAGGGGAAGAGGATTTGAGTTATAACATTTTTCACCTCGGTTCTTTGTTTCTGTTTGTTAGTACCAGCTCAGCACCACTCCTGCCTCTCGTCTTTCACATTCTGGCTCTTTGGTTAAGATGTGAAGATCTCTCATTCCCACTCTGATCCTCCAGAGAGCTCCAGCAAACACAGATCTTAAACAAACACCCTCCTCAGCCACCACATGGATCTACAGACTCCTGATCTTTTCTCAGATGTGCACACACACAACAGATACCTTTTTATTGTTTGTTGCCTACATTCTCTGCTATTCTTGAACTTCTTGAGGGCACTCTCCTGAAACTCCACTTGTCTCATTTTCCCCATAAGAAAAACTAGAAAATAGCATCTATTTAGTTCAGAGAAGAAGTGTGATTATATTTCTTTCATATATATTGACTGCAACAGGATGGTCTGACTCAGGAATTTAGAACAGGCAAAAATTATTTCCTCTAATTATTTTTTTATTGAAGAACTAGTTTTGTACCATTTATTATTATTATAGTTGCTGTTTCATTAGTGAGATTCTCATTCTGAAGTTTAATACAGATGAAAGAATAGGAAGAGGAATTAATAATTGATCTTAATCATCTCTTTGGAGCTGCTGCACTCTCCTCCAATTAATTTGAGGCATTACAAGAGCTCTTGTAGAATGAAGGGGGCAAGCCCATGTATTAATAATCTGTAGAGCTTTGGCATATATGACAGTACCGTGGGGACACTCACTCTCTATCCCTGCACATGTTCCTTTTGTACACGTGGTGACTTCAGGAAATCTGGTTAAACCAACTGAGAGGCCTCTTGGTGTCTGTCAGTGTTTGGAGAGGTCACAGCAGACTCTTCCATCCCTGAAAATTGGAAAGCTTTGCCATTTTTCTTTACTGCAGCTAGGTGGTGATTGTAAATAATCAGATCCTCTGATATTTTTAAAGGTTGTCTAAACATACAAGCGTTGAGGGAGCTGTAAAGGCAGGTGAAGAGTTGAACCATTGAATGCATCCTGCATTAAAAATGCATGAATTGTGAAATTTGTAAAGTTTTACTACATATTTAACCATGTCTTGTGTGATGACACTATCAGGGATTTCTGTTCTGAAATCCAAAGCTGAGTATTTATCATAACCCAGTCTGGGCAGGTCTGGCTCCTTCTGTGAATCCAGATTTGCTTCTCATTTGACATCCAAGGGTTCAAGTATTGGTGGTGCAAATTCATGCGTGGCCTGGAGCATGGCAGTTGTGCTCCTGGACAAAGTTTGTGTTTGCCCCTCTTCCTACTGTTCCTCAAGACAAAACCCTTATTTTTACACCAGAGAGGGCTGAATGTGTGTATGGACGGCTTGTGAGGGATTGCAGGGGGTGCAGCCGTCGGTCCCTGTGCTGCCTGATCAGGACAGAGCATCCAGAAACTGCCTCAAATGACAAAGGGATTGGAATCAAATCACAGAAGTACTTTGGAATCAAATTGTACTGGCTAAAGGAATTGGCTGTTCCTTGAACAACCTGCATCCTTTCCGGAGCTGCAGTAGAGTTGACTGTGAGATCATCCTATGCCTATCCCAGGAAAAAGTCAGGAGATGTCACTACTGGCCGTCTTCCAAACCAGTTAAACCAGTAAAGGAAAAGGAAAAACTATTTTTTCTCCAGGGCTTCTCAACATTTTTCTCAACTCTGCTGTGATTCTTCTGTGAAAAACATTTACTTTGAAAAAGCAGCAAATTTTGGCAAATACAAACTTAACCAAACCTTTGCCATGGTGTTCAGGGACAGTGTGCACAATGGGTGCTGTTTGTTTAACTATGGGCTTTGGCCCTTGGGCAGGCACTGACCACACAAACTAACAAACCTCAGCTGTGAGCGCACATTTTATTTGCCCCGCAAAGTCAGTCAGAAGCTGCAGTCAGAGCCTGCCTTGTGCTGTCTGACTTGACCAGACCTGAGTGTGTTTCAGCCCTCCTTCCGTTACCCGTGACATCCTGTGCTGATGCACAAGCGCCCGGTCTGGGTCTGTGGCACAGCAGTGTGGGCTGCAGACATGGGCTCCAGATCATGTTTTCCCTCTCCCTTCTCTCCTCACGTTTCTGCTGTGGATGTATCAAGTGTTTTCTTGGAGAGAAGCGGGGTGAGGGAACCCCACTGAGTTCTTGTGGCAGAACAGAGCAGCTCTGGAGCCGCTGTGAGCTTGGTTGTGCTGATCTGTCCTGGGAGGAGGCGTCTGTGAGGGCCTCTCCAGCCAGGCCTTCCCTTGGGACCGACACCTTCACACTCAGCTCCACCTCTGGCTTTCTGTTCCCCCCAACATGCCTCTTGGAGAGCTGCTGGAGTAGAGAAGGTGGTTTAATAGTGAACCAAAACATACAGATTTTGCAGCCCAACTCCCCGTGACAGCACCCGTGCAGGGGTTCTGTGCAGTTATAATGCTGTCAGGTACTTTCTGTTCTGGGCTGATCGTTTGTAACAGGATTTTGAAGTGGCTATTACTGGCAGTTTCTGAATTAGCTCTTCTGTATTAGCAGCCTTTTCTTTCTCTGGTCTTTTCAACAGAAGTGTCAAATCCTGTTTTACCCAGCTGCTGGCCAAGTTTGGATGGTCTGGGACTTGGGACAGGCACACACATGTTGAGATGCTTTTCCCCAATACCATCCAAGTGTCTCAGGCCTGGCAGATGGTTTGACAGGACTAATTACACTTCCTGGTTTTGTCACAGATTAGCAGTGTCCATAAGTCTTTAACATGGGCGGGCTGTTCTGGAGCCGATGGGACCAAGCTCATTTCATTTATGGTGTTTGAGCGAGGGGCTGCAAAGGAGGGACCGTCAGAATTGCTTTTTTGGGTGTAAATTATAAAGCCTTGCAGTCAGAGCCCAAGCTCAGTGTGAGGCCAGGTTGTTCAGAGAGAGATTTTACTTCACTGGAGTCACTATCCAAGAGGTATCACCTCCCTAGGACATGGACCTGGCCTTTGGTGTGGCCAGTGTTTTAAGATGCCTCAAGACTGTTTCCATGTATCAGCAGATGTCAGCTCTTGGTGAGTTGTCTGAAAATCCCCACTTACATGAACAAGGACATGCACACTTGTATCGAGTAGGACATTCCTGTGTGTGCTCCAGCTGTGAAGTACTGGGAAGGGAAAACCCACCCAGGCTGTGCAAAGCTTCTTGCTGCACAGGTGGGGAAATGCCATCTGCAGTGGTCATGGGCAGTGTGACTACGCAGGCTGTTCCCATATCCCTCAGGTGGTTCCCTGGCTCAGCGCTGTGCTGCCACAGCAGAGTTTTAGTTTTTCTATATAGAAGTGTGAGCAAATGAATGAAACCACAAACAACTTTTAAATGTTTGAGCATCAAACCCCAGAAACATTTAAAACCTGTGATAGTATTGCTTTTTTTGGTTTATGACTGTCCCACTGTATAAATCATATCAGGAAGAATAGCTGCAGGGGTAAAGGACTTTATTGTCCATACTTCATGGCTATTCTTTTATGAAATTTACTCCCTTTTTTCACATTAAAAAATAGCCATAACTGTTTATTAGTTTGGATTCATTTTATAATACAACTTAATGTAGCCAGCAGTTACTGAAAGTTCAGAAGAATCTATTTAATAGGAAATTTGGCACAGCAAAAACCTGCTGCTGGGGAGATGAACGTCAGTAATTGTTTTGTTGTATTATGATACACGAAGTGCAGTTCTGAACCAGTGAAGCTCTTTCCAAGTAAAATTGGTGTGAGAGGATAAAGTAATTTAACACTAAGACTATGCCTTTTTAGCCATGGAGCACCTAAAAACCCCCCAAATTCTGCTGATCTTTGAAAGCATTATTTGTGGTGGAACAGGAGGGTTGCACGTATTCAGTCTAAAACTATTAATTATGCTGTTTAATGTGACCTGCAGAGAGCTGGCTCACCAGATGGGATGGAGCTCATCCTTTTCCATTTGCTGTGTGTGCTGAGGGTTGGGAAGTCCTTCGCTTCTCCGAGGTATCGCGGCACAGGCCGGCACAGCAGCGATGCCACATGAATGAGCAGGAAACTCATCTGCATTCACCTGCTGCTGCTTGCACAGGCACCACCACAGACACGAGGCCTCCCCTCCTCGGAAGAGGCCGTGTCCCGGTTCCTCGCCCTGCTAATTCCTGTCTGTGATGAGAAAATCCAGGGGGTACAGGGTGATGGTGTGGATCAGTTTGGGAAGGCTCAGCGCTGCCGTGTGAGCTCCTGTGGCAGGCAGAGAGCAGCCTCCCGAGGGTCAGCCTGGGCTCTGGGATCACCAGCGTTCAGGAGAGCCTCCTGCTGTATTACAGATAAATAAATAAGGAGATTTCCATCTTTTCGTCTTCTCTTGGCTTGCACCAGGAGCTCATGAATCAATCGTCAACGAGCCAACTTCTCAGCCAATTGTGGTAATGATGTATGTGATTAACAGGCTGGGATTCTTTCCCTTCCTCCTCTTCCCCCTTTTCTTCTGCCTTTTCTTCCTTTNTTTTTTTTTTTTTTTTTTGAATACTCGAGATGGAGGCAGTTTCTTGTCACAGCAAGCGAGGCGGGGGTGCTGGTGTCACATCCCACCCCCATCCCTCCGTGGGCACGTGAGTGTCTCTCCCTGCCCTGCCATGTGCCGGGTGGGAGGAAGTTTTTCCTCGCCGAGCAGCACACGGCTCTGCCTGAGGGATCGGGAACATATTGCTCGGCAGGTGGGGCCCGCTCAGACGCATTTAGTGTTATTTCAGCACTGACAGCAAAAATACATCACACGGGCCCGCGGTGCCAGCGCGCGCCACAGGAACCCGAGCGGGGGGACTGCAGCCTGCGAGCACAATGCTCAGCCTTAATATATTATTTTGACCCAATAACTGGTCCCTGGGAAATCAAGGAAGTGTCTTGCTGTCCGGAGAGACTGGGCTTTCTCTGTGTGGTTCTCCATGGAAGCTGCCCTTATTGATGCTTTGCCTTCCAACCCGATGGGTTTTGTACCCCTTCACAAGGCAAATCAGACATAGCCACGAGCACCCCAGATTTTTGAGGCTCCTCTGCAAACACGAGCTTGTGGATTTTCAGTTATTTTATCTACTCGTTAGTTGAAAGTTTTTTGTGGTCTATCTGCTAGTTGTGAGGTGTGTGTAGCCTTCTGTGGGAAATACTGGGGTCCAGATGTGCCAAGTCTAGTGCCAAGATGGAGAATTCAATCATTATCATGTTCAAAAGGTTTTCCCTTGGTCAGCAGTGTGCTTATGGTGCTGTCAGTTTGGTTTCAGCTGAGGTATGGATAGGTTATTTTCCCCTGCTAATTACAATCAATGTAGGTTTGGGTTTGCTTTGTTTCATGTGCAAAAGCTCAGCTAAGCAGCAGTTCCATGAGAGCCTGATCACAGTCCATGGTGGGACTTCCACTTCACTGTCCAACTTCGTATGTATTTTTCACGGTAAATGAAAGTGGACTAAGGAAGAAAGAGGAAGAGGGATAATAGGTGCCACGTTTTCCAAAGCATCATGCAAACAGACTTCTTTTCCTTTGGAAATCTCCATGCTTAAAAAGGTTACAAAGTTTAAGAACCTGCTCAGGATCTGGTAGATGCTCTGCATCCTCCATTCTGACTGTAATTAATTGGGTGTGTAAGTGAGAGCTAATATCCTACTTTAAGATGAAGAGAAACTGAGGAAAATTTAAAAAAAAAGCATCAGGAAGCTCACTAGGATGTACAACCACCCAGGCTTTTCCAGGTAGCACAGCTGAACAAGAGTGACTTTATTCTGGGCAAAGCAACAGCAGTCAGGGTCGGGCTGGAGAAGTCCAGATGTGCAAAGGTCTTAAAAGAGGTAGGAACAGTGAATGGTAGATTTTTCTATCCAAGGATCCATTTCCTCATTTCAGAGATTAAAATCTGACCCCTTTGGGTTTAGGTGGGTTTTCTCCTTCTGAAACCTATCTTTTTGGTGAACACTGGAACCCTTGTGTTCCATGTATTCATCAGTAGGTTTAAAGTCTCTCAGCAGAGACTTTCTAAGACTTCCTCAGTACATTGATTTCTTTATCTACAGATGTGTTACAGGTAGCAGCTCACAGCAGAAGTCAGTTTGGGCAATGTTTTTATGCACAGCACAGAGTGCAAACCAGTGACTGTCGGATGTTTCCTGTTGTAGTGTTGTAGGTGCTCCAGACGGGCAGTGAGATGGAGGACCTGAGCAAAGTCAAGTGCTCAACGAGACTGGAAAGTTTCATCTTTTAATTTGTCCAGAGGCATTATTCCACGATGGGATTTACATGGGTAAATCCCTCCTGAGGAAAGATTGAGAAATGTCTCTGCTTTCTGTTGTGGTGATTTGAATTAGCAACCAAGCGAGAATTAAATAATGGGAAAAGCTCCAGATGCCTCAGCTACATGTGGAGAACTTCCTGTGGTCACTTCAGGAGCCTGCTTGATTTCATTGACGTAAGTAAGCAGAGTATATGAAGCCTTGGTAACTCCCTGAGATGGATGAGACATGTCAGGGCACAGGCAGATAGAATTTTTTGTCATCCTCGAGCCTGATTTTAAGCTTGTGGTTACCTCAGGAGACTGATATTTCCTGAAGTCTGCACCACAGCTCATTTGTGTTGCAGGAGCAATTGAGTTTGTGAGCGATGGCCTTTGGAGCCAGCAGCCACACTGCGCCAGGGTCGGGGCTGGCTCTGCTCCCTTCCTGCCTGAGCACAGCCAGGGCACACTCCGTGTTCTGTTCTGCTCTTGGCACGTTTTCCGGGTGTTCAGCTCTGAGAAGAAACACAGAGAGTGGGGCTGAGTTCACGCTGTGAGAAGGGGGCAGTTCCCCCTGCCCAGGGCTCTGAGCGGGAGCTGTGGTAGCAAACAGCCCTGCACTGTGCTGAGGCTCCGCAGACAGGAGCTGGAAGGGCTCAGCAGAAGCCTGATTAAGCTGACCTATAAATCCAGCTGGTTTCCTGTAGCCTGTGTCCCGTTGGCAGCGCTGAGGAAATGTTACGGGTGCACCTGGTCCATTCCGCCGAGCCGCAGGTGTCTCCCTCCATGTGCTCCCATCCCCTCTGGCAGCGCTCGGTGGCGAGCAGTTTATTAGCTCACTTTTCACCTGTAAAAACGCCTGGAAAATGCCAGCCTGGCATTTCAGGCCCTCACCAGAACCAGGCTGTGCTGGTGCCAGCGCTCTGAAATGCTGTCAGCCCTGTCTGCAGCTGCAGCGGAGACGGCCGGGGGTTTGTGTCTGTGCTGTGCAGATTCACAGGCGCTGTGAGGAGCTGTCATTTTGCTTGCAGAATTTAAAAATAGGAAGTCTGCTAAAGTATTAATGATACCAGATGTGGCTGTTACATTTTTTTCTTTACCTGTCATGTACAATAGCGATGGATGTTATTTTCCCAACCGTGGTGCTGAGATGGGAAGAGAACTGTGAAAGAATCAAGATGTTTTCCTTTGCTGTGTTGTCCTAAGCTGGATTTCTTTGGGCAGAGAGGGTGAGGTTTTTGTTTTGAAAGGGCATCACAGTGCTGTACAACCACATCGCACCTCATGTTCCTCACATTGCTAAAACAACTGTGCCACAAGCATGGAGAGCCACAGAAAAACAGAATAGTTTGTGTTGGAACAGACCTGAAAGATCATCCTGCCGTGGACAGGGACACCTTCCACTATCCAAGCCCTGTCCAGCCTGGCCTTGGACACTTCCAGGGATGGGGCAGCCACAGCTTCTCTGGGCACCCTGTGCCATGGCCTCACCACCCTCACAGGGAAGAATTTTTTCCTAACTCTAATCTAAACCCAGTCTCTGTCAGTGTGAAGCCATTCCCCCTTGTCCTGTCACTCAGGCCCTTGTAAAAAGTCTCTCCATCTTTCCTGTAGGCTCCTTCAGATACTGGAAGGCTTCTCCAGGCTGCACAATGAATCCTGTCCATGTCCTGTGTCTCACAGCCAGCCCCTTTCCCCTGCCCGTGCACACATCACGTTCCTGTGGCTCCTCTGTGTTTCTCTCCATGGCATTGGTTTTGCTGTTGGCCCCTTGGCCAGCTGTCTCCTAGGCTGAGCTTTAGCTGTCTTTCCCATACGAGCGTTACTGATTTGCACAGAATTTCTCATAACTGGGTGTTTTTACGTCTCTACTAAATGTAACTGAAAAGCAACAAGGGGTTTGAAAAATACTAGGGCTGGGTGGGCTGAGAGCCTGTTTGCATAAAACTTGTTTTTTACACAATGGCAGGCAAAAAATGAAAATAGAATTACTCATCTGGGATTTGTGCCATAGAAGATAACAAAGGCACCATCTTCCACTTTATCCCTGAAGGACTGGTGAAAAAAATCACCTTTCCATGTTAATAGTATTTCACAGAGGCCTTGCAGGCTGCCTGAGTGACTACACAAGGCTCAAGACCATGGCTACTCAAGCTTTTTGTCCACTTATGCTCCTGTGTGGCACCTATCAGTTGTCAGTGTCGTGTAATACTATTTATACGAGAAAATCAGATGCAGTAGTATTGACAGGGAAAAGCTAGTGGTATCCATAGCTTTTACATGCAAACCATGAGTGGTAAAATCCCCCAGAATGCATCTACTGCAGGTATGACTCCGTCCCTGGTTTTCTCCAAGTAACATCACAAAACGGTTCTGAAGGGCAGTAACACTGTGTTCAATTTTATCTGCCTAAGGAATCACTGGTGCTGCACATGGGGGCAATTTATTACTCCAATTGCAAACATCAGGAATGAACTTGGAGCCCTTGTTCCTGGAGAGCAGGGATAGCAGAAGTTGTCCCATTTTCTCAGCAGATGGACTCCCTTAAGCTTTTATCAATGGAACTGGGGACCCTGCTGGAGTAAAAGAAACCAGATTTGTTCTACAGAGCCTCACACGAGGAGAACGTGAACCCCTCAGGCTCCCAGAGCCCAGGCTGAGGTAGCAGAGGGGAAATAGGGATTGGAGTGGGCAATCCTGAGCCTGTCCGTGGGCGGGGAGGGAGAACCCGGCGTGGGCACAGGCGCTGACACATCCCTGCAGCATGTGGGGCTGGGGTCATTCCAAAACTTCCTTAGGCTTAATTGAGATTTCTTGGAGGCCTGCTCTTGCACATATAAAGGCTCATTACCAGGAAATCGGAGTTTACAGTGTTTATCTAGTGAGTTATGAAAATACCAGATAATAAGACTAATGACTCAACACGGCATTTTCCAAATTGTGAAGTAATCTTTGGGTTTTCCAAGATTTTTATTATTATTATTATATTAGTTGCACTTTTTAGTCTGTCAGAAAAGAAATAAATACAAGGCCTGTATTTTTCCATTAACATTCGGAGAACATCTGTTGCGTATTGTAAATAACATACTTAAAAAGCAAACTGATAATAACTACTCAGACTATTTTCCTGTTCTGGCTATAGCATTCTGCACCATACAATATGTTATATACTACACTCTTTATCTGGCCCAGAATAAAAAGGAATTATTCTAATAGTACCAGTTAACTACATGTAAAATAACCCAAATCGTTTGCAAAAACTCTAACGCTAAAAACATACCTTCAGATTGTGTTAATGAAGAACAGTAATACCAGACCAGAGTGCAGAGATATAAACTGGTACAGCTCTGCATTTGGAAGAGTACACAACTCTGAGCTTTTGGGGTGCTTGAAGCATTTGAGCAGGGAGGGATGGAAAGTTTTTAAAATCACATTTCCCCTGAACCCCTCTCAAAACACATACAAGCCCTACAAAAAATTATTTCAGAATGCCAATCAGACTAATAGGAAAATAGCCCCATATGGTTCTTCTTTTAAATTCCACCTCTAAAATGCTACACTTTGTCGTCCTGAAGTTTCTAGCTCAGGTTTACAAGATTGAAGGTGTAGATTAGATATTTTTTTGTTTCCTGGGAGGCTGTAATCCTCAATAACTTGGAAATCCTTTGAAGCTGAACTTGTACTAACATGACCTTCTCTAATTGCTAAAATAAAGATGTTCTCATTGCAGTGCTACAAGTAACAGTGGGAGGCCCGAACAACTTCACAATTTTCACAATTTTGTCAATCTAAAATTGTCATAATTGTCACAGGAATAAGGCCCATGCTATTGAAGTTTCCAGCAAGGTAGAGTGTGTACTCGGTGCACATTGGAACAAGCTGTTTCCTGGGAGCCAGGAATCAATATCCTTTCGAATGATCAGTAGGTGCATCTTGTGGGGAGAAGCTGTTCTCACAATCATCTCCTCCCCTCCGAAGTCACCTGAGACAGGCAGAGTTGTGTCTGCACACACACAGGAGTGCAGCCAACCTCTTTCCTTCCCAGTGAAGAGGAGGAAGAATAGTGATAAAAGGATAAGTTTATCTTTTCTAATTGCCTAATAAAGTCACCTGAGTTTCTGGGTGGGCCCCTCTTCCTTTGCATATTTAATTTGCTTTCGTTCTGCTGCACCCTTCCTGTAGGCAGTGATTTCTCCTTTTGGCATTGCACTGCCCCGTTGGTGTTTGCTGGGACAGAAAGGCCTGAACTTCGCTTTCCCTTGACATATCCTTAGTCAAGAAAAGCAGGAGGGGGGAGAGTGGCAGCTGGCTGAAAAGGCTTTGTGTGGGGAGCAGCAGTATTGGAATGCCATCTGTTGCAGCTGTCCGTGGTGTTACCTGAATCAGAACCCGGGCAGTTGCAGAGCCTCCACACCCACGGCTGTATCTCACAGAGCTGCTGGGGCGCAGGAGGCGCAGGGACCAAACCCTTCCACAAGTCAGAGGTCAATGTTCCCAAATAATGTGTTGAACCTTACTGTATGTACCTAATATGTACCTGGAGGTCCCACTTCTCCTAACCTCAGGAGTTCCAGATTCAAATAGTCTTAGGTAGATGTGGCTTAATGGACCGTGGCTGAATTTCCAGCTACTCTGCATTCTTTATACCATGATAGTCCATGTCACCAACACCTACCTTGGCATGATGAAATAGAACATTAATTAGTGTGAGCATTTGATTCTCTCTTCCTTCTTTCATGTACAGTGATTTCAGGTGAATAAAAGATAAATCAGACTCTGAAATGTCTTTCTGGGTGTTTCCATGATCTTCAAACTAAAACCAAGAGAAGCCCTAGCTCTGTGTACGCAGGCAAATAATTCCTCCAAATCCATATCTACACAGTGCTTGCTGCAGTCTTTCATTTGTTAATAATTTAGATTTGGTGTCTTGCTCCTATAAATGTGCCCAGTCCCTGTCATCCTTTCATTTTCTATTTAGTCTTGTTACAGCCAGTAAAATTACAAGAATCTTGGGTTTGTCCTCTTGCTTTTATTGTGAGGAAGAGTTTGTATCACCATGTGGACAGTCAGGAGTTGTGGGGTCAGTATGTTTGCAAGCCCTGGGGTGGTTTGCAGGGCTTTTTTGAATTGTGCATACCTTAAATTTTATTTTGAAAGTGTAAAGGCATCCAGTCATTTAAAGCTACCCACTGGTGGTTTGCTGTTCTTCCTTATGATGTAGAGCTCTCTTGGAGGACGTGGGTGGGATTTGAGCATTGAAGAAATCACGGGTTGAAAACTGGTGCTGGGAGAAGGAACAGTTGTGTTCCTTGGCTGAGCAAACAGCAGCCCAGACCCGCAGAGATCGCTCAGTGGGATCAGCTGCCCGGGAGCTGGGACTGGGCTTTGGGGGAAGGCACCTGTGCATGGGTGCCAGGAGTTGCTGCAGTCTGTAGGGGTGTGTGTGTTGCTGCATAAATCCAGTGGGGCCATGGAGATCCATATTTGTTAAAAGCAAATGTGAAAATCTAAACCAGTCTCTTAATGAGATCTCAATTTGGCCACATTATTACGAGATAATTTTTAATTGGCTGTAGAGTTTCTGGATCCATTTCCTCTCTGTGCTGTCACTGGAAGGGGGATCAGTGGTGCTGGAAGGAGTTAATGTGCTTCTGTGCTGGGCTGCTGAGAGCAGATCTCTATGGGTTTGCTTAAGACTTTTTTGCCCACCTGCCTTAACTGTAGTGATGAGTGTGCAGGGTAAATGCCTACTTTTTAAAAATGTGTATTTTTTTCCAGCAAGCGGAAATTATAAACCTGTTCAGCCAACATGAATACATTTTAATTTTAAAAAATATGTTGAAAGTGGCATTGTATGCCATAAAAATATACATCATGTGCCAAGACAAGCAATTGATGCTCTCCTATAAAATACAGTAAACACCTCCTCCCTGCCCTTCCTTTGGCTGTCGATCAGATTTCAGAATCATGAAATTTTACAGTATTACTGGTTAGAAGGGCTCCCCATTGGGAGCAGATGCCATCTCTGTCTTCATAGACTCAGAGAAAGTCCTGACATGTTTCATGGCGTTCATACGTGGAAGTCTGTGAAATGGAAAGGAAAACAGCTTTTTCTGTCAACCTGTCACTGATATAAGCTCTTACATTTCATCAGAATGACTAAACTTTAAAGCTGTTTCTTCAGTGCTGAGTATATTTGAGAACTCCCAAGTGTTATCAGATTTATAGAGTCCCAGCGTATGATAGAAGACCAAAGCATTTTGTGGCATGATATTAAAAATTCATTCAGATACTCGATAAAGCGTGGATGACAAAAGTCTGAAATGGAATAAGGTAGAGTGAATTTCTCCATGGTTTATTGACCTTGATTCCTCTACACAAAATAAATAGACAGAATGGACTAAAATCTCTTCTTTATGAAGGCAAAATCCTGGCAGTCAAAGACCGGCTCATAAAAATGCTCTCTGTGGCACATACCTTGGCAATGCTGGAAGTTGGAGGCGATGGAAATTTATTGCTGGTGCTGCAGTGTGTGTCTGTATTTCAGGCAAGGAGAAAGCAGGGCTGCTTTATGAGGTTACTGATGTTATTCTGTGGAGAACAGAGAGGGAAAACACATTTACCCTTGCCACTCTATGTTCCTTCCCTGAAGGTGTAATAAGGTAAAACACTTCCCTTTGCATATCCATTTTTTATTTGTTTGAAAAGGAAAGAGAAAAGGCAAATCTCACAGAATGAGGAGTTTGACATCTCTCCCTGCTGGAAAAGGCTGGGGCTCCATACTGCTCTGAGAGGTTTTCCTGCCTTGCTGCAGTTGGAGAGCAGAATGCCTCATTGGTTTCAGATATTAAACTTTTGTGCTGAAAGCCCAGTTGGAGCTGGTGTGACAAATGGATTTTACCTGCTGCCGAAAAACACAGCCCCCACCTCTCCACCCCTCCCGTCCTGCCTAACCTGGCCCCCAAGAGCACTGGAACAGAAAGCTGCCCTTAGGCACCATCTGTTTCTGCCAGCTCCCACTTTGGGCCCTGCCTTTACATCTGTTAAGTGGAGGCAGCTTACTTGATGAGTTGTTTTGAAGAAATATCTGGTCTCCCCACCACATTCATTAACCATTGCAGATCTGTTAAAGACGGGCTCTGATGCAATTTAGCCACAGTTAACTGAATTCATGGAAGTCACAGTCATGGATTATTTTTGCATCCCGCAGGGATAGAGAGCAGAAGTGTTTTAGCAACACTGTTTTCTCTTCCCTTTGAAAATAAAATTCTTTCCTGTTTGCCTTGAGAAACCCCATTTTAAAGAGTGATGAAATCGAAAGGGGATTTAAAGTGACTCGTCGACGACTGCTAATTTGTTACTCCTCCTTGTAAAACACAACCAAGCTGCATACATAGCACATGCTAAAACAAATATATTAATCATCTTTCCCTCCCAATAAAGAAAAGCAACTGTTTATTCCTAGCACCTCCCTAAGTACTCCAAAGCTACTGATTTGTTAAGCTGGCATTCTTCTCCTGGCCAGACCGAGTTTTCTGGAGCCACTGGAATTTTTTCATGGCCAGTGATCAAGGACTAAAATAAACAAAACAAAAATCCACTTAAAATACTTCAGAGAAGTGAATTCAGTATGTTTGTGTTTGGATTTGTTCGAGTTAGAAAACAGTTTAATGGGCATTCAGGGAAAGCAGGCGTCATCCAGTTTGTATAGAAGAGAGCACAACACAAACAGAGAGGAAAGATGAAGTGTAGGGGAAGGAAACAAAGTCTTGTTTTACAGATGAAGGATCCAGCACAGAAAGAGAGGAAGGGGGATTTACCCAAAATTGCTAAAGAATAGTGTGTGTTGGCCAGGAATTAAATCCATGGTTTTAATAATCCCATGGCCTCAAGCCATAAGTGTGGGACTGTCAGTTCTGTGCTGGCCGGACACACAGTTCAGTGACTTCTCCACGTGTAAAGAGTCACTTGAGAAGCAAAATCTGGTCATAATACAAATGGAATTTTCTTTTATTGTATATCTTACATTTTCATCCAAAATGATGCCCTGAAGCTACAATTATGCTTTATAATAAACGCTATACAGAGACGTCCCTGTTGGGTTTAAGGATGAGGCTAATTTCTATATTAGTTAAAAGTTGGCACCTCCGAATCTGAGTCAGATGTAGTAAAATAAATAGGAAAAAAAAACTTATCAAAGCTTGATTTCCCATCGAGAGTTAATTGAAACCTTTGATTGATGCTTTTTCTCTCAGCGTTGTTCGAACATTTCTCTTGTGTGTGCGTTTTCTGGGCGGGAGCGAGGTGTGATCACACGCTGCAGCCTTTCCTTCAGACTCATCGGGGCTCTGCACCAACTGGCCGCCTTTTGCAGAGAGCTCACATGAGCTTAATTAGCTCTGAAATCTCTTGTCAAATGTGGGTGAAGTTGGCCGATGAGTTCAGAAATTTCGAGGAGGTTGCACAGAGAGGGAAACTCGGGGACTGGTGGCACAAGCTGTGTTTTTGGGGGGAGCATGAGCGAGGGAGGCTCTGCGAGGGTTTTGTGTGTGGTGTAATGATGCCAACAGACAGAGATGAGATATCATAAAACTCAACTTGACATGTTGACTCAAAAGATGACACTTACACTGTTTATTCCAATTGCCTAAGCAGAGAAAAATAAAAAGCTGAGTTCTGCTTCCTTTACCCACACAAAGTACTTACATTGCTCTGGTAGAGTTGGTAATTGCTCTTTAGCATTTCACTCCCTTCTTAGACAGGTAGTCTTGTAGTGAGGAAAGGTAACAAGTACTGTCTGAGTTAAAATTACCTGTAACATATATGTGAGATACGTGAAAGGACACTGTCCTACACTGCCCTGGCTTTCTAAGCATAGAGCTCTGGTGACATCAGGAATATTCTGCAATTTCCTTGTCTAAACATGCCACTTGGCAAACACATGACATGCATAAGAATTAGCAATTCGCACAATCTAAAGAGAATTATCTGTTTGTCTCTAGGCGATTCACAAAAATATGCCCGTAGCAATTTCAGGCATTATAAATCCATCCAGGTTGGTTCTGACCATGTTGCAGAAGTAATTTCGACTGGCACATCAGATGAAAGAACAGATTTGAAAACAGTAGCGTGCATGGCCCTGAAGGTTTTATCTTGGCTAATATTCCAGGCACCTTATGGCACTACTTTGGGTTTCTGTGAAGACTCCAAATAAAGTGTCTGTAGCCTGATGAAAGATTTAACACATTTTTTTCCTGAACAAGCTTAGTAAATGTTACGCTAAAGATAAAGAATGTACTCGCTGATGGAAAGCAGCTTATTTTTCAGTGTACTCTTCACTAAAAACACCTTTTACACTCAGCGCTGCTGCATTTCCAGTGTATTTCCTCCACTCTGAGCAGCAGTGGAGGTTCTGTAGCAATGACACTGGAGGGTGCAAATTTGGGATTTCATTTCCACTTTTCAATAATGCCCATGGAAATTCTGTCATTTACCTTTTAGCAAGATATCTTTGTGGTTCCAGAGAGAAACAGCCAGAACAAATATGCCCACTGAGAGGACAGCTTGAGGGTCAGTCATAGAAGTAAGTGTATTATGTTTAGCAACACAACCTGTATTATGTGTGACCTGAATGATGAGGGTGAGAGCAGAGGCTCTGGCAGGAGGTGGCTTTAGGTGGCCTCAGAAAAGCACAGCTTGCTCTTCATATGAAAAATAAGATGCTTGTCTGCTGTCTTTATTTGTGTTTTGTCTCCTTTTCCATTTGCTTCTACTGAATTCCGGGGCTGGATTTAGGCTCCTTGTTCGGGTGTCTCAAGGAGAAGCACATCCAAGACCGTGTTTTATCAGCAGCAGTGTCCTCAGGCTCTCTGCAGTGCAGGGACAGAGATCATCTCCTCTGGGTGGTGACGCTTTGAGGACAGCTCCTTCTCAGTCCCCAGATATTTTAGGAACACTTTCTCCTTTCAGCGCAAGTGTAGGGCAGGAGAAGGGAGACAGACAAATACCTGGGGACAAAGAAGAGCTGTTTGCTGCTTCTGCTTTGGAGCTGGTAAATGTTTCCTGTATCCTCTCCTCCTGCTCGGGTGCTTGGCTGACCTTTTTCCTGGAGGGGTCTGCTGCTGCCGAGGCCTCTCAGGGCTCATGTGCCTCGGGAGGCTGTGTAATTTTCCAGCTGAATGGGGTCCTAAATGCTGTAGGGCTCTCACTCACAATTCCTGGCCATTTATTTCTATAGGTTACAAATCATAATGAAGGGCCATGAGTGCTGTGCCTGAGCAGGCACTGAGCACACCCAGGGCTGGGGGCTCAGGGTAAGGCCAGTACGTTTGGCTGGAAATTCTGCTTCAGTTTGAATGTTGCTATCCTTAGTGGGATTAAAAGTGTCATCTGCCCATTTATTTAGATATTTCAATTGGAGAGAGCTTGCATAGGAACATGGATAGTAATTTCACTTAGAAAGTGGAGAAATAAAGCTTGAAAAGGTTGTTACATGCCTGGTCCTCAAAAAATAAATGGTCTTGCACACCATGTCCTGTCCATTTTTTCCCCCAACACCTCAGAGAGCAGTGGCCTTGCATGATCACAGTTGTTCTTGGTAAACACCAAATACTCAGAATTAAAAGAGTTTTATTTTCATAAATGTGACAAAGACAGGGGGGATGGCTTCAGGGACAAGATGTACTTCATGCTTTCAGATCTGAAGTATAATCAAAATATTCCTTAAATTTTGGGACTGAGAGCTAAAGTACAGCTATTTCTTATTCTGGTGATTTTAATGATATGTTCTGTCACTGCCCAAATTACAGGTTTGCCCCTCTGCTCTTTGTACCATAAATAATGAAGAGCAGTGTGCTATTAGAGAGGCCTAAGCCCCATTTGTGAGACCTTAAAGACCTGTCAGGGAAAGGATTGTTCCCTGACTTTATCTGTGTTTTCATGGCAACTGGCAGCTCCTGCAGCTGGAAAACCAGCTCTGCTGCGTGTTGCAGTGGGTCTGAAGCTGGAGCTGTTGGGGCTGTTGCCCTGTTTGTGTTTGCCCTGTGTGGCCTTACTTTAAAAGGGCTTGGGAGCACTGGAGCCATCATGCAAATACAAATGTACTTATCCCTTATTTAAGAGGCAAAAATAAAATTAAATGGGCTGAAGGAAAACTATGTCTCATTTATGTACAATAATAATATTTTTGGTATAGTGTTCATATTAAAAATGCCAAAAAAGGATTAGATCATTTAAATTAAAGGCTCTTGAGTTAAACAAGAACAAAAATGGTCTATTAAGCCAATTTAAATAAATTAATTGACCCTGTTTATCTTCACACATATCAGCCAGATTCTAATTTGTATTTTTTCCCAGCCTAATAACTTGGATATTAAGTTTTATGCTAGAACACATGTACAACTTTGCTTTTTTTGTTTCAGATTCAATCTGTGCGTTACAGCTGTAGGAGAGGACGCCACAGCCTCCCTCTGTGGTATTTGCAAACCCTTATCGTTATTGCTAGGGCTCTAAAATGATCAGCTTTAACTTCCATTATATGATAGTCATGAAAACATTACATTGGATGGGAATGTAATTGCATGAGGAGAGAGAAAGCACCGAAGTCTGCCTCCTGTGAGGGGCTGTAAAAGCAGGTTGCACTCGGAGCAGCCGCCGCAGGTGCTCGAGCCGCCATCCCCCGGCAGAGCCTTTGTGTGGCCGTGGGTGAGGTGTGATAAATGCGCAGCCCCAAATCCACTGCACGTGCTAATAAGGGCAGCACTGCAGGGATTTCAGGGGGTTGGGAGCTGGTAGGAGGATTGCGGGTGCTCGATGCCCCACTCGTGTCCCGGCCGCTCCGTCCCTGCTGCCGCCGCGGTGGGAACGAGGAAAACCAACCCAGGAGCCCTGCACGGGTGGCTGGGCTGTGCCCCCGGCTGCCCCGTGAGGGAGGGAGCGAGGCTGGTGCTCACCGACCTCCTGCTCCAGTGCTGAACTTGGGGCTGCCAGAGGTGGTCAGTCTGGGCAGATGTTTTAGGGCTTTTAACTCAAGGGCGACCGTGGGCATCAGTGGCTGCTGGGCACTGTGGGAACAAGCAGCCTGGTCAGGAATGTGGCTCTGCACAGCATCAAACCCTTTCCTCTTGCAAACCAAACCCCACCAAGTCCAGTTCTGCTGCTGCTCTAAGCCATGGAAATAGGTTCCTGTTCTGTCGAGATCCAGTGTAGGGGTGTTATTTTCATTTTATAAAAGAGAGGTTTAAGGGAGCATTTTCCAGATTTCTAAATATCAATCGCGTTGGGTTTGTTTGTTTGTTTTAGGACGGGTTTGCAGGTGGTAGATGCTGCTGGTTTTGTTTAGCCTGCATGGTGTGACATTTGAGAGCCTGGCTCTTTCTGCTTTTGGTTCGAGTTGCTGGCTCTGGGAGCTTCCCTGTATTGATTTTGGGGAGAAAAAAAAAGTTATTTCAAATGTGGCTGGGGAAAGGGCTTGAAAATTCATCCTTTTGACACTCATCCATTGTGCTGATTTTAGGATCTGCATGCAAGTATTTAGTCAGAGGAACAAAGGGGATGCTCACTCCTGTCTCTGTCCCTCTCCAGGTGAGATTTACAGCCTTGTCTGGCCTGAGAGTCACCAGTGACTCAGGGTCCCTTGACCTTCTGTAAATGAGAAATGAGCAGGGGCTTCTCCAGCTCCCATGGCTGTGACCGAACCCGGACTCACCGAAGCTTCCCAAGATGAAGTGGGGGCTGTGCGAGCCCCGGTTATTTTGGGCTGCTATTCAGAGCAGCCTTACAGCTGACGAGAAAGGCGTTTTGACAACCA
The DNA here is from genome assembly GCA_013389985.1 of Dryoscopus gambensis. Lineage (NCBI taxonomy): Eukaryota > Metazoa > Chordata > Aves > Passeriformes > Malaconotidae > Dryoscopus > Dryoscopus gambensis. The sequence goes on along the minus strand of WEIT01024720.1, from coordinate 223,982 downwards.
GCTCCGTTCCCAACCCCACGAGCTGCAGAAAAGCTCTGGCTTCCTCCACCCACGCATGTAAAATTGTTTTTGAGCCCACAAGGTAAACTAAAGATATAGTTAAAAGTACCAAGTGGCTGGAATACCCAGGGATGTGAGAATGAGCAGAGCTCACACAGTGATGATTTGAAACAAGCCTTGTGGCTTTTTAATAATGTGCCAAAGCAGTCTCAGTGGTGGGCCAGCAGGCACCATATTCCATCTTCTGTGAGAGAACTGGGCCCAGCAGGGCCCAGCTAATGCAGACAGCCCCTCCGCTCTGCTGGAGGAGACAGGCTCCGAGATGGCAATCAAGGCTTGATTTGCCAACACATTTCCAATGATTAAAATGTAATTAGCACAACTGAGTGCCTCCTCCCCAGCTAATTTTAATCCATGCTGTGACAGGCAGGCAGCCGGCTGTGCCTCGGCCCAGCAGCAGATGGAAGCAGAGGCAGCGGGAGAGGAAAACCATTTTGCGATGCGACTGTTCGCATCACAAAACCATCAGGGCGCTCGGCTCTTAGAAGGCCCTTGATGGCAGCACATCAAATTGGCGCTGTCATATCTGACCGTGGCAATGGCAGCCATCCTTCATGCTGTCCCAGAAGCACAGCAAGGCAATTTGCAGGCTTAACCCTTTGAGGTCTTAGCGGGAGATGAGGCTCCGGGAAGGAAGACGCCGCATGCGGGGTGTTCGAGCCTGATGTCCCTGGTAGTTCAGGGAGTGTTGTTTACACTCTGTCACTTGGCTACATTTGCTCATTTTTCCAAGGATGAGGTATTTGCCCAGAAGTATCATAATAACCAGTTATTTCTTCCCATTAAAAGCAGAAGTGCAAATAATGAAAGGAACTACGGCTCAGAAATGCATTCGTACAGGCAGCGTTGGGGAGAGCCATGAGTGAGTTACCAATGCCAGCTCTCATGGGAAGGGAAGGAGGCGAGTCCTCTTCTTTAGGAGTGAGGTGGTGGCCCTTCTCTTCTCAGTCATTTGGTTTAGTTGAAGTGGGTCATTGTCTTTGGTGTTGGTAAATGCAGAGAGTCCAGTACAGCTCGAGTCCTTCCAGCTGGGAGTTGCATAGACTCTGTGCAGTTCAAGTCCTTCCAGCTGGGAAGTGTGTACCGGTTGTGTGGGGACAAGCACATGTTCCCCTTGGGTAGCGTTTGCCTGCCGCTGCTGGAGCAGGGATCCAGTTGAATAGACAAAAGATGGGAGTTGTCTCCTGTTCCTTTATTGCTCTGCCATTGTAGGGCAGCTCTGCCTTGTGCTGCTGTCACTGTGCCATGTATTATGCCTGGTGTTTCCCAGCCCTTGTTTTTAGGAGAAAAACTCAAACTTTTGGGAGGTGTGGCAGGACAGGAGCCCGGAGGTGGCACATCCTGAGTGCAGCCTCCGGCCAGGCACAGTGCTCACCTGCCTGCATCTTCTCACTGGGACAACAGCAATTAACTCCTGGTTCAGCAGGAGCCTGGAGAACCTGAATTCAACAAGGTTTGTGTGTATTGACAAGAAATGACTGAAGGGGTTGTAAGTGTGTGGGGTGGGAGGAAACGTGCTCTTGAGCTCTCCTGTATTGGGTGGGGATGGGAGCAGAGTCTTTCATAAATCCATGCCTGTATCAAAGTATTCCTCAAATCAGAGTATCCACTGGCATCTCTCCCTTGCATGTTAATAATTATTTTTAGGAGCTCTGAGGGAAAATGTAAGGCTGCCTTCTGTAATGCTTTATGAGAAACTGCTGTCTCCCCCTCTCCCTTGCTCTGAAGGACCCCATTGGTGAACATTTTAGATTTTGTATTGAATTTCCCATAGATCTCTCCTGCATCTTTTTATGATAGCTGCCACGCAGGATAGCTCTGCTGAATTTTCCTCCAAGATTAAATTGGTTGTTCAGATTCTTCTCATAGTCTTTTTATTTCCCCCCTCCCAACAGTCCTTCACATCCATACCAATGGCTCTGTATCATTCTCTTTCTTTTCCTGTATTTGTAAATCACAGTGTCCTCTTGTAGCAGACTTTTTATTGATTACTCAAAAAAGGTAGTCGAGCTTAATAGCAAAGCTGAAATGAGTCTTGAAGAAGTGCTATTCCTGCAGCATGATAAAACTGAATCCTGTGAACGTGAAATACACAGCAACACCAACACCAAATTCACTGTAAAAGCTGGCAGGATCTACTGTTCCTGGGAAATAGGAAAACCTCCTGGCTGCAGAGTAAGCTCAGAAGTTGTTCACAGCCCTTCAGGATTGTCCCAGCGTGGAAAGAGCTGTTGTCACTGAATGGAACTGGCCTGAATTGCTGGATCACAGGAGATCTGGAGCATTAACGAGCTGGCTGTGGATGTAGGAGTGGAAGGATGTGGATGTTTAGGGATTTATAAATTCACATCATTTAAGCCAATGAGGGTGTGATCTGCTGTGACCTCCTGTCTAGCACAGGCCATATGATCTCCACTAATTAGTTGTACTGCCTGGAGTACAGTAACTCTGACTGAATGAGGGCACAACATTTAGGCAAGGTTTTAATTTTTTATTAATTTTTTTTCAGTTAGGGAAAATCTGCCCTGTTTTTAAGTGAAGAATAATAAATTATTCCCCATTTTTAAAATATGCACCAGTCTAAATTTATCTGGTTTTTACCCATTGCATCTTGTTATTCACTTGCTTCTTAGACTGAATATAAAGCCTACAGAGGTTTTTGTGGGGAGAACGTTTGAAATCTCAGAGCCTTCCTATAACTAAATTTTCAAAAGAGATGAGAATGGAACTTCCAATCTTTTGGTATCTATAAAATAGAGGGAGCCACTACCTCTCTAAAACATCCCTTGTGAAATTCCAAGGCTCTGTATTCACAGAGAGTATCTCTGGAGAAAGCAATGAATTTCCTTGCTCTACCTAATCCGTCTCAAAACTGCAGAGCACAGGTTGAGCAGTTTAAAATTCCTGTCTGTACAAGATGCAGGTGCTTTGCTGGGATCATCCAGCCGGAAATCCGTTGTGAATTTTTGTCTGTGAGGTAGTGGTGACCACAAAGATCAAAGATAAGAAGCTTCTGTTCCTTCCAGGCATCCTATGGATCCTCATATTCCCAGACAGACTTGTTTTGCATCCCCTCCTGCTTTGGTGTGTCTCTTCTTTCTTGACAGAGAGTTTAGTGGGAAGTCCTGTGATTGACATTCAGGATGTCTCCTGGCCCTGATGTGGGGTTCACCTTTGCGTTGGTGGTAAACTGAGGGCCTGGTGTTCCACAGTGAATATTTTTACAGGAGAACGGCTCTCAAACGAGATGTTTGAGTTTTAGCTGAAGCTGCAGCTGTCCCTCCGGAGGGACAGCGGAGGGCCAGCTCTGATCTCTGCTCCCTGTGAGCAGGGACAGGCCCAGCGAACAGCTGGAGCTGGGCCCAGGCAGGGTTAGGCTGGATTTTGGGAAAAAGTTCTTCCCCCAGAGGGTGCTGGCACTGCCCAGGCTCCCCAGGGAATCGGCACGGCCCCGAGGCTGCCAGAGCTCCAGGGGCGTTTGGGCAGCGCTGCCAGGGATGCCCGGGGTGGGGTTGTTGGGGTGTCTGTGCAGGGCTGGGGGCTGGACTCCCTGATCCCCGTGGTCCCTTCTAGTTTGGGGTATCCCGTGCCCCTCCCACCTCCCTGCTGTGTGTGGCCATGCCCTGGAGCACCCTGAGCCCCAGGCTGGGATCACTGCAGAACCAACATGGGAGCAACAGCTTTTGCTCAGAACAGAGGAGGCACGTGGGGCTTTGGGGCTGACTGCAGGAGGTCCTCAAGAAGAGAGGGCTGCAGGAAATGAGAAGTCCCCATTCCTGGGTGGGCTTCCGAGACACACCAAGGTATCACTTCTGCCACTGCTGGTTAGGGGGCTCCAGTGGTGGATGCTCCGTTGGACAACATCCCCCTATCAAAGACTCCCAGAACAGTTTGGGTTGGCAGGGACCTTAGAGCCCACCCAGTGCCACCCCTGCCACGGGCAGGGACACCTCCCACTGTCCCAGGCTGCTCCCAGCCCCAGTGTCCGGCCTGGCCTTGGGCACTGCCAGGGATCCAGGGGCAGCCACAGCTGCTCTGTTCAGCCAGGCAGCGATGAATATTCTTGCTTATTCTCAGCCACTCCTTGAACAACAAATGGCTGAGTTCAACTGATAAATCAGGGATATTATTCTTACCTCTAAAAAGAGAAATACAACTCCTGTTTTAAATTCAATTATTACAGTTGCAGCATTCTGAGGAAAAAAATAATGCTTTCATTTCCTAATAAGAGATCAGAGATTCCAAATTACAGAACCCTGTATGTCAAAAAGGAAATTTGAGCCAGGCAGGCCAAAGTGTGCCATTGTCTTTACAATTTATATTTACTTGCTCTACATTTAGAATAATCCTTCTCTTCCCTCAGGTCTAGCACAGACAATTTATCAATTGTACAAAAATGATAAAGGCAGCAATAAATAATAATAGTAATAATAATACATAACAACTGTGGGAGTGATGAATTATAAAGCAGAGAGTGGAAAAGGGAATGAAAGCATAGCACAGAAGCCAGTTTGCAGGGCTGAGTACACAGGCTGAGCTATTTCTCTGGCATTATGACAATGAGGAACATTTATGGGAGTTTGCAAACAGCTTAGAACACAAATCATTTTGTTTCAGGTTATATTTATAGGGCTTAGTTAAGGGGTTTTTAGTATCCATTAAAATCCAATGTTCAGAGGTTTATAGCTCAGCTGTTAAGGTCTTATCCCTAAGGATCAATTGTTTTGGGTTGTTTGGGGAATTATTATTACCATTATTATTTATACAATTCAGTTTAACTTGTTTAGGCTACTGTGAAGACACAGAACTCAAAACCTAAAGAGATCTTGTTTGGGAAAGAAGAGAAAAGAGGGCTCTTTATTATTTATGTTTTGTTTCAGATACGATTTCTACAACTATTTTACCCTAGAAATCAATGGAATGTGTCTTTGTGTGGGTTTCAGTAGCCATGTTGTGCTCGGAGTTGCTGCAGCCTGCACAAGAGAGCAACCCCTGTGCAGAGCTGTCGATTCTGGGTTGCTGCTGCTCTGCGTGCGTTGCTCTGAGTGAAAATAAAAATAATTTTCAGTTGAAATGACATAATTTTCCAGAGGTCATGCACTTTAGTTGGTGGAGGATGAGATCTGTACTGAAAATAGGCACCGTGTGTCTAGGGCCTGATCCAGGTCTTAATGCTTTTTTCTTCTTCTTTATTTCTTCTATTTACTAAGACCAACATTCTCTAAGAAAAATGCCTTATTATCCTGCACACTTTACAAACACATATAGTGGAAGTAAGCAAATCCTAGGGATTGTGCCATTTAATAGCCCAAAGAGATGAAAAGTAGAGGGTTGACAGCAGAAGGGAGTAAGTGGCTTGCCTGAGGTGATCCTGATAGCCAGTGACAGAGGTGGATCTCCCGAGTCCCAGCCCAAAGCTATCTTTCCTCCATCATCTTGGTTTTCAACCTCCAGTGCAGTATTTTTGGTGAGAGGTGAGTCAGATCCAAAGGGTATTGCTGGATCACTCCCAGTTAGGTGGATATGGAGGGTTAAGGACCTGACACACAGGGAGAAGGACAGATAACACATCTGATAGTTGTGTTTCATAAACAAGCACCGGGGCAGTGAACTGTGTTGAGAAAAAAAAAAAATTCTTAAAATGCACCTATTTTGGAATTAATATAGTGGCTGTTCTTATTTAAATCATTTTCTGTTGTACCCAGCTTCTTTTATGGCAGTATTTCCCAGCTGTTTCTTGGTTAATTCTAAATATTCATGACATTAATTCTATTTAAGTCCTATGCTGTTATCTGAGACAAAATGTCAACATTTTATGACAAACTGCTGTATCCATTGCTTAGAGTGTCCCCGAGGAACCTGTTTGCTGTGGCTGACTATCAATCTCTGATGGAAAACCTGATTGACACCAATAAAAGCTTGGTAGTTCTCATCTTCCCATTTAAAATGATCCAAACAGCTCAATAGCCATCCAAGATGTTTAGAGTGTTTTTAGCCTGTGCATAATTCATCATCTCAATTATTGTGCTTTTTTAACATCTAATTTTGGAATATCAGGACTTCTCCATCAGGTCAACAGAGCATCCAGTTTCTCTCTCTTTACTCTTTCCTCTCTTGCTGCAATCACACAGGACCCCAGGTTGCTTTTGGGCCCTGCAGAAGCCTCTTTTCATCCTCTTTGCTTCCCGCCACAACCCTTTCCGTGGGTTATTCTTTTTACTTGGCTGTATGAAGTGTAAGCCCCGGACCATCCAAGATCTGCCACACATGCAGAGGAAAACAAGTTGTTGCCTCCAACCTCTCGATTCTGTTTTCAAAGTGAAATCAACCCTCACTTAGCTGGTTGGGGTTTTTTTTGTTGTCGTAATTTCTATTTCTGGCAGCGGTGAAGAAAGGAAGAAACTCTGAGACCCCAGGCTGTGAATATAATGCTGACAGTAAGAAAAAACATTTAAGAGGAATCTCTGTGAGATACTGAGGTCAAACTTTGGCCATCTGGCAGTTGGGATGAGCCATGTGTGAAGGCACGCCAGGCACCTGCTGAAGGCAGAGCTGCAGCAGCAAAGTCTTCAAAGATTTGCTGGCTGCTCTCAGCCATCGCGTGGGTTTCATTTGTAGCTTCTCTTATCGAGCACAATTTCTAAATGAGGATGGTTGCTTCACTTTAAGGACGTACAAATGACTTGCCCTCACCTGTCAAGCATGATCCTTGTATTTTACCAGGCCCATTATGAACGCAATCTTTCTGTCGAAAATTTGCATACCTCCTTTCTTGAAAAGTAATGACAGCAATTTCTTTCCCTCCGCTCACTTTCTGAGTGTCTCATTTAACAGCACCTGGGAAACCGACAGGCGCAGAGATGAGAAGTGAAAGAGAGCAGTTGATTAAATCATCATCAAGTCGGGCCTCAGAAAGTCAATTCTGCTTCCCGTCTGCAATGATATCCTTTTATCTTAAAGTAATGAGCTATGGCACTTTTGCATCCGGTAATGCGATAAGTTCTATTAGCATGTTCCATTTGCTTCACAAGCAAGGGCAAGTCATTTCAGTAAGCTCATATCACTGCAATCAAAGCAGTTGGCTTCACAGGCAGAGAAGAAAGAGGAAAGGCTCAGGGTGATTTTTATGGATCACAACACAGTGTAAAAAATAGATTCTTGTATTATTTTAACCCGTAACATGCTTTGCTTCTTGTCAATCAAGGTGTTTTTATTTCATTAGCCTGTAAGTACCTGGAAGACTCGAATTCCAAACAGAACTCATGAGCTAAGACCAGGAGATCTGAAAAATCAGGATCTTTCCTTATACAGATAACACCCACTTACGCAGTATTAGGCACTGACTTCATTAACCACTGATTAGTTTAAATCTTTCCTATTGACTTAGTCCATCAGTACAAATGCACATTTTTATTATTATTTACTATTATTTATTTTTTTGAACCCTGAAAAAGCACTCATGAGTTGAGAGGATGCTAAACATGACATTACACACTGCAAATTGCCATCAGTTGAGAGGGTGCTAAAAATAACGTGACAGCTGCGTGTTGCCTGCAGCCAGCAAGGCAGGTAAGGAGGCAGCAAAAGTGCATCCCGAGTCCCAGGGGAGAGCCATGGGGGCATTTTTCCTTATGGAGCCCTCAGGAGCTGAGGCAGAGACGTCACCCTTCAGTGGCAACAGAGAATGACTTCCTAAAGTCAGGATCCCTCTGTGTGTGTGGCTGGCAATGCCTGGTGCCAGCTGGTCTGGTGGGATTTGGGTGCCTGACTGGTGGTGGGCACGTTCTGAGGGTGCTGAGCTGAGGAACACGTGGCATTGTTTGTATTTCATCTGGAAAACACATTTAATCCTGCCCTGGCCATGGTGGGAGCATCATCCTGCTCTCTGGGGATGGCTGGATGGGGCCTCGAGCAGGTGTGGGGTCACTGAGCAGTGACACCGTGAGGGAGCCCCTGGGAGTGGGATCTGGGGGACAGAAGGTGCAATAACCTCCAGTCCCAGCTCAGTTTCCAAGGAACGAAAGAAAATTTGTTTCTTCCAGGGCTGGTTTCACGTGCCCCTGGGGTGACACGGAGCTGGGGCAGCCTGGCAGGACAGAGGGTGGCAGCTGTGCCCCTGGCAGCCCCCGCGGGCCCTGTGCTGCCTGCCCAGCAGCGCCCAGCCGCCGCCGGTCCCTCCCAGTGACACACGGGCTGCCCCTCGGGGGAAATGCCTGCCAATGCAGCACAGCAGAACCAAACCTCGGAGCAGGACTTGTCTTTAGGGGTCTTTCTGCAGGGAAATCCCCCCTTGGCTTTACACACCAGTTCCCTGTGGCCTACCAGGAATATTTGGGCCTCCCACCGGGTACCAAGGATATATCCACATCCTAGAGACATATAACGTGGATCATCTTTATCCTGGACAGCCATATAATCCAGAGTTTTCATTTTAATACTCAAAATAGAATTCTTTCTTATCAAACCATTGTTTTGTTGATGGCAGAGCTAAAAGGAACCACTAATTGTGTCATTTTATAATAAAAAACCATCATAAAAGTCCTGGGAGGGAGGAATTTAAAAGAACTGTACCTGAAAGACATTCTAAGTTCTGAATATTTTTCTTGTAAGGGGCCAAGATAACTTCAAATGTCCAAGACTGATATATTTCATCTGAAGTGAAGTAGTTTGGATAAAATGGAATTCAGATTAAAGGTCAACATTGCAATCTTTTGTCCAGACTAAGGTAATATGTGTAAAATGGGACTTTCTGGTGAATAATCCATAATTTTAGCTTTTAAGAAAGCAGACCTTAAACTTCTCAGACCATCTCTGTTTCAGAGCCATTCCTTCCAGTGAATCACAGTGGATAATGGTGAGGAATTGCTAAGCAGACTGTGATGTTAACCAATTTGTGAGAGGCTATATATATAAGATTCCTTGGCAAGGAGCTCCATGCTGAATGCTGCTTGCAGGCAAAGTCACAGATAGGAAGGAAAAAGTGAAATTCTTGCTCTTAGTTTCTTTGTGACTCTGCTGGTCTCCATTTCATCAATTAGAAAATTGCCCATTTATTCCCTGTCTGTGTCTCCTTTCATCTAGGAGATGTTTTTTTCCTCCTTTTTTTCTTGGAAGCAAAGGTCTAATTGTATAGCTAAAATACCTTCTTTGCCCTTTCCAGGGCTGCCAGTTTGTCATTGGTGGAGAGATGGACAAGAATATTGTAAATGTCAGTGTGAACAGGCTGAGGTCTGGGTTTTCCCTCATTTTCTTCAGATTTCTTTTCAGCAGACAGATGAGTAGAATCACTTTGTTCAGCGCTGGCGTTGCAGCAGCACTGACTCCTTTGGTGGCAATGATAAATGGCTCCAAGATATGAAATAGCTGTTCCAGCGAAGTCCATTGAGCAGAATAGAGAACAATGCCCTCCTCAATGTCATTGTACATGAGATATTCAATGATTGCCACTTTTTGCACAAGAATGTGTTCAATCAGCAGAGTACAGAGAAATCCATGGTGTTGCTGCAGCCTGAATGAGCTGGCGAGGTGGCACAGACCTTTGCTCAGCTTGATTTGGACCAGGCTCTCAAGTTATTAAAATGGGCTCAAATGAGAGCTGTCACCACATAGGGTGTCTGATTTTTGAAATGTGGCTTTGGGATCAGGCTCATTCTGCAGGTGCTGTGGGAGATGTGCTGTGCATTTTAACTTTCTCCACCTGGGACAGAGGACTGGGGAGGTGCAGCTCATCTTAGCCTGATCTTCAGTTTCCCTTTTCTTCTAAAAAACACAGCAGCAATTAGGCCTCAACTGGGAATTGGAAAGTTCTTTTCCCAGTTCCCACTGCAGGTCTGTGTGTGCACACCCCGTATTTCAGGGAATGCATTGGCTGCAGCCACAGGCCAGGCTGATTGCAGGGCTTCAGGAGGCTTCAGGCTGAGGCAGAAAGCAAGCTTTTTGTTTTGTTGGCACAGAGGTCTTTTGAGTTTGTATGTCCTCTTCCTCACCTGGGCTTGATTTTAGGGCTAATTATTTGAATTTTGACTGCATCACACATATGAAAACACAAATTTTTGGGTCACTGACTGTGATTAGCATTTCTGGAGCAGGAAGTTGCAGAAATACTGCAAAAGGAAGCTTGAACACTTGGCATGTGTGTGTGTCAGGTGATGTGAGGGCTGGTGGCTGTGCACTTTGGTTATTTAAGGGATTGGAATAGTTTCAGTGATAACTATGGCCACTTTGTGCAAATCACAGTCAGTCTGGTCTCATTATTACCCCTGATTACATAGACATTAGGAGCACCCTTAACGTTTCCATATGTCCTGTAAGACTTTTTTCTGTGAAGATCATTCTGAGTGAGCTTTACTTACTTTGGATTGTTTCGTAGTGCTGTAGGTCCTCTGGGAAAAGTGTTGAGTCCCTTCTGGCCAGTACAAGACTTGTAAAAGCACAAAATAGCCATTTTGCAGAATCCTCCCTCTGAGGAGCCTGTCAGGCTGTGATTTGAGAAGCTCCCACAGCATTGGGGGCCACGTGCACTTGAAGACTTGGCTGTCCAGGGGGCTGTGGGTGCTCAGCAGTTCTGCCCATCTGGGCTTCACTTCCGTGCCCGGCACGAGCCTGGGGGTTGTGGTGGGCAAATTTGGCAATTTGGCTCTGGGCTCATCTCAAGCCTGGCCTGGGGTGACTGTAATCACTCACAGCTTGTGTTCAGAGTGGAGACAGTAAGTGCCTTGAGCCTGAGAATCAGAGCAAGAAGCCTCTGTTTGTTCAGGTGTAAAATGTGTCTGCAGCCTCCTTGTCCTGATTTGTCACATTACCACTCTCAGCTTCCAGTGAAGCTAGTGGCAGTTATCCAAAAATCAGGTCATGCTATCTCTGAGTGATATTTTGGATTCCCAGTTATTTGCAGAATATTCCAAGGCAGCCTGTGCACAGAGCCATGGTTTCCTGACAAAAGATATGGGAGAGCACCGAAAAATGAGCTTTTGTAATAGACACGGAATACTGAAACTCAGCCCAAAGCAGGAGGCCAGGACAAAGTATTTCCATTGCTTCAATTCCAAAACAGTCTGGCGCTCTGAGAACCACAAAGCACTTAAATCATTTTACTTCTTCCTGTGGCCCTGGGAGGTAGGGAAGTGCTGGAGGAATTGAGGAATTGAGCGAGCAGTGCAGACTCGAGCCTTCAAATTGACCAGTAATTCTGAATAATCAACTTCACGGTTGTCAGCTTCGGTTTCCAAAATGTGCTCTCCAGCCGTGGGCAGCAGTAAGGCTGCAGGAGATGGAAACACCTTGTGCTTTAGCAGCTCTGGGGAGAACTTGCATCCAGAAATGTAAATGAGCACATCAGAGCACGGGTGGCTGTGTGTGAGCGCAGTGCCCGCAGTGCCCGAGCTGGCTCTCAGGCATGGGGACAACATGCAGTTGCTCCAGTTGTGTTTCCAGCCTGAGTAGCAAACATCTTTCTTCTCCCTTTTTGGCATCACCCCTGCACATAAACTGTCTGGTGGGTGGGCGTGCAGCACTTGCCAGCACAGAGTATGTCCTGCACACACACACACACACGCGAATAGGTGCTGCACGGAAATATAACCCCAGAGCAGTGCTTACAGCCCTTTCCTCCTCCCCCTCCTTTTTTCCTTCCATCCAGCTGGTCCTTAGAATGCTGCCATTGGCCCAGGATGGCACTGCTGGGCAGTGGGTCCTCCCCTGGTACCCAGCCCCTCTGTGTGAGGGCAGGAGCTGCCACAGAGCCAGGCTGGCCAAACGTCGGGAGCTGTTTGCTGAGTGCATTTATTGCCTTTGCATAATTTATGAACTGGAGGGGTTTGACCATCATCCGTCTCTGCCAGAGGCTGGCACGGAGGGCTCTGGAGGCTGGAGCTGTAAATTGGATGGCGTGCTCCTGCTGAGCTCACAGCAAAGTCCTCGGGTCAGTGTGGGAATTCAATAGCAGGAATGGCAGAGTTTTCTCCCAGTGCCATGTGGGCCCCGTGCAGCAGAGGCTGCTTTGGCAGCCACCCCGGCTGGCCGAGGCACAGAGCTGTCACTCACCGGGCACGGTGGGAAGGGAGCAGGAGCATTTTTAATCGGCTTGGCACCCGCGCCGCTTCCATAATGGACACCAGTAGGGCTCAGTCCTTCGCCATATGCTTAGCTCTGGAGACAAGGTGCTTCTGGGTATAGCAGTAATTATTTGATGTGGAATTAAGCAGACCTTGAAATTAGAACTGGACTGTCGGAGAGCGGAGGTTTGGAGGTTTAACACTTTGGTGGAAATGCTTCCCACCGACACCGCTCCGCAGATGCACTCGGCTGCGGAGAGCTGTTCTGTTGGCAAATTCAGATGTCAGTGCTGGCAAGTTCTCTTCTCCCCAGGTACCTCCACGCTGCAGGGAACACAAAAACCCTGAGCTTTTCCAAGCTTATGAGTCGGGAGAAACTACAGCGGAGGAGAGATTCCTTAAACCAGACCAAAACTGGGGGGAAAGGAGAGGCTGCAGAGCCCTGTGAGCAGGGCTGGGTCACAGGACACCTGCTCATGTGTCCGGCACCACGAGTGGGTGGCACCTTGAAACCCTCTGAACCCTGCTGCTCAAAGGGAATCGCTCTTTCCTGCTTACACATGCAGCTTTTGCCGCCTTTAGTTTTCCTTTTGGGTTCAGATACTACAATCAAGACTTGGAGTTTGCCTGGAGGGTGGGCAAAGACACAAGCAAAAGGAGCAATTGCTCCTGAGCTCCCTGGTTTGAAACACATTGGATGTGTGATAATGGATCCTGGGGAGCTCATGGTGAGCTCTGGCTCTGACCATCCAGGGGGAGAAGGTGACCAAGCCCAAAAGCCGAATTTTTCCAGCGTCTGTGAAGCAGAGATAGTAAATGGAAAGTCTTTATGACATTCTTGGTTGTGACTTGCTTTGTGATTCTTGAGGATGTTCTGTGCAGGGCAGGAATTGGACTGGATGATCCTCATGGATCCTCAGCTGAGGAGATTCTCTGATTCTATGCCGTGATTTTCATGGATGAACATCCATGGACAAGTTTGCTTTTTGTAAATGTAGGGCCTTGTTCACCTTCATACCAAAATCTCCTACAGGCAGTCCTGCTGAAGTCAAAATGCAGGATATTTATGGGGTAAGGTAGGAGTACTTTCTATCAATGCCATGCTGTTCTAGAAATGTTTTCCTTTTGTCAGTTGACTCTTCATTAATTTGAACGTTTTGTGAGGTTTTTGAAATTAAAGCTAAAATTGTCCCCTATCTTCATGTTCCTTCTCATTTGTTTGTTACCAGAGTAAATACTCTGGTATTAAATAGGTGCAACTGGTGCTATATAAATAATTTCAGTTATTAAATAAATTTCACTTCCTTTTCTATTTGGAATCAGCTGCAAGGAGATTGTAATTTTATCTAATCTTCGCTGCATTTAAAATTACTTGAAAAATACCTAGAAATAGTTCTTAGCTCTAATTTGTTAGTATGTAGCTTAGTGGTGTAGGGAAGGCACCTTTTCACCCCCGGTACTGATGAAACAAGAAAAAAGCCAATGAAATAGAAAAGTTATAATTAAACAACAGGCAGAAGATGAGTTGATTTGTGCAAATCAAGTATGTGTACTTGTGGGTGTATTTGGCTCTGTCAATTCATATCCCACTGTATGGTTAACCTTTGGAATTCACAAAATATAACTGATTTCAGAGCAATTTGGTTGTCTTATAAAAATACTCAAAGATGCATTAAACATGATGTAAATGCATAAAGAGTTTAACTGAGTGCTGTAAGAAGCTGGCAGTCAGCTGCTCCTCGGGTAGGAGAGCCTGGGGCTCCTGTTTGGTGGTTCACATTTTCCTTGGACATGTTTGCCCGTAGATCTGCAGAGGTGTGAGTTCAGTCTTGAGTGATACAGACAATTCATCCTCCAGAACCTACAGCTGTAGATAGAAACAAAACAAACCCACAGAAGGAGGTGCAGTTACCCAGAATTTGGGGGGAGGGGTCAAACCTGTGAGTTGCAGGGTTCTTAGAGTCCTGTTTCCAACACAGCTTTTGTACTTCTAGCAAATGCAAACCTGGTTTGGGTTCTGATGCTTGTCTCTAAGGAACATTGAGTGATCTAGTCCTGCTCTGTTTCTACAACAGTAAAACTTCTTAAAAAATTGAGCAATGGCACCTGATAAATATCAAGACTGTTTAGAGTTACCATTCAGCACCTTGTAAAATTGTGTTTACTGAGATACCTGGGCTGCTCCCAGAGAACCCCAGGGAATCAGTGAATGTGGCATGTTCTTGCTGCCCCTGTGATCTCTGAATTGTTGAGCTCAGCAGCCATAAGCAAAGCCATGGGGTGACCTTCCCATGTGTTCCTGGAAAACAGCAGCCTTGCAGTGCTGCTCTTTGGGCTGGGCAGAGCTGAGCCAGCTCCATGGAGCCCCTGGAGCTGATGGACTGGCAGCCAGCATGAGCAGTGCTGGCCATCCAAGGAAAACAAACCAGCCCTCAAAGACTGTTTTTCTTCTTCCCTGATCCAGGTTTGGAGTCTGAACTTGCCCCTGCAGCATCAGCTCCTGTGCCCCTGAGCTGAGCTGACAGAGGGGTGGCAAATGGCGTTTGGTGTGTGCAGGGCAGTTTTTTCACAATTCAAACACACAGATGTATCCTCCTCGTCAGCAGTGAGGGGAAGTTTCCTCCCATACAGTAACTGAACTTGTTCCTGAAGGTTCCAGGTGTGACATCCAACATTTGTGAGTGTATCACCCATCTTGTTCACAGAAATATTTACCTTTTTTTTGCTGTAGCAAGTTTCTCTTACCTGTGCTTTTTCTCTTTTTGCGTTTCAGTGTGACAGCGACAGTGATCAAGAAGAAAAGGTAAGAAAGAAAATCAGTATGGGAGCAAAACTAATTTATTGGATTCCCTTACTCCTCTTAATCTATTACTTATTCAAAGTTTCTTCTTGGACTAATCTAAAGCATCTCTATACAAAGAAAATTTCCCTCTCTAATTTAATTTTGGAATAGACCTCCAAGGAAAGAGAATTCTAATGAATATTTTGGAGGCTGCACAGTTCATCTTTAAGCATATTGATGCCACAGTTTGTGTGGGTTGTTTATGAACACCAGTCTCACGACCAACCCTTTCCATGGCTACACTTCCCCTTGGAAGTTGTAACAGCAGCTGAGTCTGTTTGTAGCCCTCACATTTGCACTTCTTCACAGTTATTTATCCACTGTTAGTGCCTGTTTTGCTTCTCTGCAGGCAAGGGCCTGCAAATTCCAACTGAAGTGTTATGGTTGATGTATCTATTTTTTAGAAACAAGATTTGGAAACTGCACATTAAGTCAAGTGACACAACTTGCTGATAACTGTCTCCATAATTTTGGGTTTTTAAGTGGGAAAGGGGAAAACTAATGCTGAAAGTGTCAGGCAATGGTCTCTGATGCTGTTTATTGTTTAGAAGACTAATAATAATGACAAACTGGTATCTACACTGATGAATATTTTTATCCATTATTTTATCTTGTGAAAAGAACCCTCTTTCTTTGGCAAAACTGAAATAATCATCACAGAAAAACTGGTCTAATTTCTTTATTTCCAGGTTGGATTTTGTGATTTTTATTTGTATGTTGAGCCTTAAGGGATGTTTTGATAATGTAATCACTTTTGCCTCCCCTTTCCCTGGATAAACTGGGGGATGGAAGTCAGGGGAGGGTAAAATAATGTCAGAAAATATTGTTCCTGTAATAATGTTGAAGTGGTTAGAGTTTCATGAGTAGTTCTGTTAAGCAGCTCCAAGGCAAGCCAAGAAGAGGAGAGATGACCATGCTGGTGTGCAGCTTGTCCAACAGCCAAATACAAATATGCTGTAAAATCCAGAGGGAAACAATGGGTACAAAAATCACCTTCCATGAATTTAATCAGTCTTCTACAGGGTTTGTGTAAAAGGAGCCAAGGAAATTCTCAAACCATTCTGTATATAACTTCCAAAGCTTTGCCCTTCAGCTCTTTCCCCAACTAGAGGATTTTTTCCTCATGTTTCTTAATAATTTGCTAACTATGTTAAAGAACTGCTGTTTACTTTGAAATGCAATGATTTTCCTTGCATAAGGGAACTAATCACTGGAGTTAATCAGTGTGACAACAGAAAGGGGAGGTTTTGTTGGGTTTTTGCACAGAATATTAACCTGCACTTTTCTATATGAATTTTTAATGCATTACCATTACATTCCATCCTGTGAAGTGATTATTCATTTTCAGGATGTTCCTTATGCAGAGGAAGATGATAAACTGAATTTCAGCTCCTATGTTTATGGCACCCAGAACTAAAAGTGTAATTTCCTGTCACTGCAGCATTTATGGAGCTGAACCTCTGCCTGTTCCCCTGTATTTTTCTCTTGCAGCACTCCTGTATAAAAAGGCATAGGCAGCTTTTGGGGTTGGAGGGGGGACGCTGCTTCAGAATGGTTTCCACAACGCAGTACAAGAGAGACTCAAGACTGTACCTCACACGGAATATCCAGTACTTGTGTGGGCAGATTTAAAATCCAGATGCGTATTTAGTCTCCGTGATCTCTATTTTGCCTTCCCCCTAATGGAATGAGATTTTGTGCAGACCCAAATATCCCTAAAAATTTAGTGCTTTTCAAATGTCAGAACCAGACCCAGTTTTGAGCTTTACAGCTCAGACCCAGTTCTAAGAGATGACTGCTCACCCTGGCATATTTATTCAGGCTGTGCTGGCAGCCCAGGCAAAGATCTAAAGGCCTTGTTCTGCTGTTAATTTGAATTCAGCATATGTAGCCTGTTATAAAATGTGAGGCATCATCATTTGAGCAGGTCAAGCATATTCAGATGAAGACAAATGGTGCTTATTTGATTTTCTTAAAATCAGGAAATGAAAAAAGTGCTCTCTGGAGAAATCATGTTCTGCCTGGCTTAGATGATAGACCAAGGCATGTACCCCAGATAAGAACAGGCGCTCGTCGCTGGGTTTTATCTCTGAAGGACGGTGGGGACTGTCAGCTCGCTGACATGTGCATTATCCATGTCATTTTAAACAAAGTGACCTGTAGAAAAGTGCACTCTGCCGTGACGTGATAATGGGCTGTTGGATGACAGGTAAAGTACACACTATAAAGGAGGCTGTGCGTTATTCCTTTGTTTAACTGACAAGTAGAAACTTCTTTTCTTCAGACAGGCAGGATCTTTTAGATCTCTTTCAATGGGACCCAGAAGATTTTTGAATTCCTGCTTTAAATAAAATAACATTTTTAGGACAAAATTTTCCTGCGAGCACGCTGCACTGGGAGAAGCGAGGATGCCGGATCCTGTGCAAGGGATCATTTCACCAGTAGTGCCCAACATCCTCAGTTTTCATTATTAACCAGGGGAGCTGAGGGTGCTCAGCGGGATTGGAAGTTTGAAGATCCTTTACCCAAATGCCTTACATCATGATGATCTTGGCCTCCAGGTGTGGAGCTGTTCTAGCAGTGAATTGACAAATTGCTCTTGGTTGGACCTTGCTCAGTGTGTTCAGAGGATTGTGGAGTTGAGCTCCTCCCACCAGAAACAGCTTGGCCTGAAATATTTCTGGGAAGAGGAGATCTGCTTTTCTTTAGGACTGTTTCTTGCAGATTTTGATAGCCTGTAGTGTACAGAATGTAGGGTTAATTGCTGCAGAGCAATTCTGTACTTGCTCTTCAGAAAATGCAAAGGAAGTAATTTTCCTTCATTTCGGATTTTTGAGGGCAAACCCACACTGATCCTCCAGAGGAGATCCACGAGAGGTAAAAGTAATGCATATCGGTACATACTTCTGCTAGAATAAATAAAACCTGGAATCCAGAAAGACAGACCAGTGCCTTTGAATAAGATCTGGCAGATCAGTATCAGGAAAGGTGTGTGACAGATGGAGGGGCTGAAGGATGATCAGGTTCAAGCTTCACTGGATGGGCTACTGTGAGCAGAAGAATGAAGGAAGGGGCAGGACCTGGGAGCCTGGAGGGCTGGCAGAGTGGCAAAGGCAGTGTCTCATTCCTTTTTCCCGACTTGGATCCGTGCCTATCTGGCTGCGTAAATCACGGCTGATATCTGATCTCAGTTAGGTGATGGCTGTGCCTCCAATCCGTCTTCCCGAGCCTTTAATTGGGAGTCGACAGACAGAGCCACTTTCTGTCTGTGTCTGCCCTCAAATGAGACATTCCTCCAGAGGTTTCTCGGGAAGAAGAAACAAGGATATTTAATTGAAACAATGATGCAGCCGCTGCTTAGCGGTGCTGTAGCTAAGGCTGTGTCAGCATCTCAATTTTAAATGACATATTTTGGATGGATAATTTGTCTATTTATACAGATTCATGCTCCTTCACTTCAATTTGACACACAGGACTGGACTGAAGCACTCAAAGTAGACATTTCACCCTCCTGTTGCTGAAAAGCCTGAAGAGGTAGCAGGCATGTCTGTGGAAGGAGAGTATATTTGGGAGACTTGCATCAGAGTGAGAAGCACTAATTCTTAGAGAGATGTCATTTTCCATCCTGGGATCCTTTCAGCAAATGCCACTGGGATTTCTGACTGAATCAGAAAAAAGTATGGATCCCAGGGGAACTCCGATCTTCTCCATTAAAAAGTCTGTCAGTCTTACTCTTTGAGCAGGTCTCCAGAGCTGATAATCTAAAATTAGGGCAAGCTATTGCACAGCTGACAAATTTAAGTGCAACTGTATTATCTTTTGATATCTCGATACAATCTTTAAAATTATACCCATGGTAATTAATACAACATTAAAAACATAAGTGGAAACACAAATTTGTCTTCTGGAAATCAAAGGAAATCTTGTTTGGAAAAGACATACAAAGAGCTCTGATAAGGAAGTCAGGTGCTAAAGATGAGGTAAGAAATGAGGTCCTGTTTTGTTCTCCATCTCTGCCATTTCCTCTCACCACTCTGTTTAATTTTAAAATTAAAGGCTTGATCTGAGGCACTTTAGTGATTTTTCACTTCTTAGGAAAACACTTCACTGATCAAGGGAGCTGCTTTGCAGTGTACACAGAGCAGAGCTGCTTCTGGCTGGAGTTGTATCCAACTTTGATAGGATGTGCAGCCTAGAAGAACATTGCTATTGATGCCTTAGTTCTGTGTTTATCTCACGAGTACCCGATCAGTCACGAGGCTCTTGAATCCCACTGGATCGTGGTCTCCCAGGGCCCAGCAGTGTCTGGCTGGTCCTGGCTGCAGCCCAAGTGTCCCTGCTGAAATGGGCTCAGCTTTGGTGCCCCTGGTGTGGGATGGGGAGGGAGGACAGAGCTTGGTCAAACCAGTGGCTAAATGAGCCAGGTGTTGGCATCTGCACAGAGGGGGAGAGCAACAAAGGAGGGGGATTGGGACTGGAATGAGTGGGTGTTGTGCTTGCCAAGGAGCCTGTGCTGGTGGGAGTGTGTTGCTTCATTATTTTTCTCTTTGAAAGAAAATTTTCTTCTTTGAAGAGAAAAGTACTGTGCCATTAAAAGCACCAAGAGAGCTGAGAATGATCTTTCTTGAATCAGATTATTTTTAATGATAACGATGATACATCTGATTGCTTATAAAGCAGGTACAAACCAAAGAATGGCATGGGTGATACCATAAATGACTCTGCTATGCCCACATAAAAGGGACAGCTATTTGTGTGTATCTATACCACACCAAAGCATTCACACCTGCACCCTCTATATGTTTCTGCAGTGCTTTTGGCCAATTATTTTGTGTATGGCCTTCGGAGAGACATTTTGGAGTAGCGTTTTGGCAGATGTGTGTCTCCCAGTTTATTGCCCAGGCCTCATTTTAGTGTTTGGTGGTTAAACGCATACAAGTGTTTATATGTTTGTGTGTTTGTTTGTAGTTCTTTCCAACTTCGCAAATTCAGCTGATTCAAGTAGTAATAAATGCTCTGATAAACCTAAGAGGGACTTGGGAAGGGCCTGCTAAAACCGAGTCAGTCCATAGCCCTGGATAAATGCAGAGTTTGCTGTTCATGAACTTGAGGAGCCATTTCCTCCTGCCCTGCAGGCCGGGAGGGTCTCTGCTGAATGCACAGAGCATCCTGCTCAGCTGGGCCAGAGCTGCTCCATGTCCTCCCCACTCCAAAGCATGTGCAGGACACAGCAAATTGTCCTTTCCAGGGGAACAGGGAGAACCCAGAGCAAGCCCACCACAAACTGTGCTGGAAAACAGAAGGCCAAAGTAAGCAGCTGCTTTGCACAGGGCTGTGTTTTGTGTATTCTGCAAAAGCTTTGTCATAAATGGATTAAAGGGTGGTGAAATTGCTTTATGTCATCTTATATCCAAAGAATTACGTTTATAAATGGGTGCAATCCACTCTCATGTGGGCAGTTGCATCAGTTTGGGACTTTTTTAGTAGGGTGCTTGGAAATAAAACTATATTGGGGATATTTTTTCCTCAGCCCTGGGAGGACTGAGGGAAGGAAGAGTTTTGGTAGCACTTCAAGGGAAAAATATCCCTCTGGATGGGGCCAGGGCTGTGGCAGAGAGACAGCTGGGAGCCAGCTACATTTATACCCAGCCACCACCACGGCCATACAGTGCTACAGAAATATCTGTACTCTTTATATGGTTTACCAGGGTTTCCATTTGGTGTTTATGCACTGCGGGAATATAAATAATAAATTACAATTTACCTAGTCTGAGAAATTTTAATCATAAAGGAAACTCTGAGCATTTGTTGAGCTGTTGAAAGAAGGGCCTGTCATCAGAGTTGGGGTTTTTTTCATCCCATTCTTCACACTTCTCAGCCGTAGGTGCAGGTAAAGGGAGACTGGAGGTGCTTTTTAGAGGAAAGCTTCAAAATGTAAAGTGTGTCATCTCCAGTCTAGTAAGAAGAAGAAGAAAGAAATTGGTGTGTGGCCTTAGGTTGTGTGAGACGCTCCCTGTCCCTCCCAGTTGGGGAACAGCAAGAAACCCCTGGAGAAGAGTTCCTGTGGGGTTGGAAGGCGCTGAGGTTCCTCAAGGGGGCTGGCTGCAATATGGGCTTCTATGTGGGATCCCCAGGGGCTTGGTGGGGGCATCCTGCCCTCCCCAGAGCACACCTCTCTGGGTTCTGTGGGGCAGGGTGGGCTGGCACAGAAAGGCTGAGAAGCTCTCAGGCCGTTCAGCTCCTCTGTGCTCCAGGAAGGGCAAAGCATTGGTCTTAAGGGCACTGGATATTCTGAAAACTCCTTGGATGGTGGGTACCAACCACCACGTTTGGCAAATGAGGGGAAACAGTGGCTGAGAACCCAACTTTAATCAATTACTTCAGGTCGTGGGATACTGCTGTCTTACTGTTAGGCATATATTTATTTTGGCTAAGGGTAGGATTAGAGAACTTGTTCCTCAGTATTATTCCAAAAACTCTTTCTGCGAAGCCAAAGCCGGGATGTTTCCCACAAGGGCAATTTACGCTGCGTATTTGTACAGGTGTTGTCTTTTTAACTCTGGAAAACGCAGCACCTTAAACTTGCCCCAGGGGTGAAAGATCACCCAGCCTTTCTGCGCTAGCGAGGCTCCGGCAATCAGGCAGCATTCCTTACTGTTTAAGGCCCATTAGGAGGGAAGATAAGGCTCCTTTTTATTCATTTGATGTGCCACGCAGAGGGTCCCCACAGTTAGAGTGGCAATAAAGCGGGAGCCGAGCGCGTTTGCTGTGAGGGATGAGGCGCTCGGCAGCGAGGGGAGCGAGCGGGGCGCTCCGGGCGCGGCCCGTCCCCTGTCACCGCTGCCACAGGGCCCGCTCTGCCCTCCCCCGCCCGCTCCCCTT